>WYDI02015665.1:0-104038 GCA_009867235.2 Psittacus erithacus | reverse complement strand
GAAGGGCTAGCTCTCTCTGCTCGATCTGCAAGTGGTGATTGTATTCTCTTCCCTTGTTATTTCCCTTATCATTATTAGGCTGTGTGGCAGGCCTAAACCACGACACTTGCATTTACCATTTTAAACTATTTTGACAACTTGTAGGGAGAGGTTACTCACCACTTCTGGTAACTACTAATTTCATCCTTGATTTCTCTTAGAACTGTTTACTGAATATCAGAGGGCTTTTTCAGTTTATTATCAGTCACTTTCAAGTAACTATAAAATACAATACAGAAGTCAGAGGTCTCCTTTACTGAGTCCTCCAAAAATAAGGATTTCAGCATGGGAATCTGCCCGGGTTTCTTTATGGTGAACAGTAACACAAAGAATTTTTTTATTCTTTGCATTCTTGTCTTCTCTCAGGTTTCTCTTGTGTACTTTGATCAACAGTTGGCCTTACAGACATTGCCAAGCTTCACGCTATTGTTGTGTTTGAAGACAGATTTTGTATTTAGTTTTAATTCCTTTTGCCAGTTCCTCTTCAAACCCTCTTTTGGACCCTCCAGTTTATGTTTTTACATTTAATCTGCCAGAGTTCATGATACTTTCTTTTTCCTTAGGTTCCACACAGCTTCAGCCTTCTGAAGGCTGCCTTCTAAGGGTTACCTTCTTGTTTCTAATAACCTCCCTTACCTGCTGCTCAGTCCTCATGACTTTTCCACCTTTTCCAAAGATACTTTTAAAAAAATCTGTAGCATGCATTCATCAGTGCTGCTCTTTCAATAATCTCCACTCTGTCTGCAAGGCTTTAATTCCCTTAGTTCTCATTTTAAACAAGTTTCTTCACCTTCGTATGACTCCACCTCTTGAAATGGACCAAGATTGCAGTGTATATTCTTGACTTTTGATGCTCCTGTAGGGATGCAGAGTTTTTCTAGATTCTTGTGCAGTTTTCAGCCAAGCCATGTGTGACAGCTGGGACAAAGTTGAAAGAGGTGTCCCACTTTGTGGACTGCCTTCACAGCTGCTTTAAGATGTACTTATCATTGGTCTCATAAAAATATGATCTCTGTTTCACACACCAGTGAGAATCTTCATAAGGATAATTGAACATTCCTACTACTCTCGTGTTTCCTGACCTTTCTGACTCTGTCTCATGGCATAACAGTCAGTGCTGCCATCCTATTTGGGTGGTCAGTAATGTCTTATGTTCTTCCTATTAAGGCCTTGAATTTTGGTTCCTAAGGACATTGAGGCACTTGGCCAGGTAGGTAGTTTCTTAGCTTTGATTCTTCGATCAAATCAGGCTTCTTTGATCCATTGACTGTTGAGAGGATGTGTGTAGATCTGACAACACGAGGAAGGAAAGGAGCAGCAGAAGAGTTCAGGGATTCTTGCTCCAGGGATTCACTCAGATTTTCTCCATGGTCAGAGGAGCAAGGAGGGGCACTTCTAAAGAAGAATTAATTCTACCTTCTTTGAATATGACTAGCCAGTTTCTTAAACTTAGATTGGCTGCTTCTATTTTCCCAGTTACCAAATAGACATTTGAGGTCTTGCTGGTGAAAGATTTAAGTGCCTAAGTGCATCTTCAGATAAATATAAGCCTGTGATACACACTGATTGATTTATCCTCCTTTCTTCTGCTGAAATCAGTCCAATTAAATCTTTTAAATGTTGAGGTAAGAGCTCCTTAGCTTTTAGGGCTCATGAGGGGAGGGCAGCAGAAATAGGATACGTCAGTTTTTATGCTTGGTGAAAGGACCTTTTTTTATATTAAACCATCAGTGGGTAAGTTAAATCCTTGGAATAGAGACTGATTGCCAATAGAGTAACTTTACTCCTTAACTCTCTCAGTCTTGAGCCAGTTCTGCTTAATCATGGAAGCACAGTTCCAGGTTCCTGAAGGATTTTGAAGTCCAGATTCTCAGTGTTAAAATTTTTACCCTTTCCAGGAAGAATAGATCACTTCTTTATAAAGAGTGATGGACACACAAGAATGAGGGGGAAAAAAAGGCGAGAACCGTATTTTTATGTCTGATACAAATAAAAAGCCTAATCCTCCTTAAGTAGCTCAGAAGAGATACATTATTCATTTAAGAGGTAGGAACCAGTTCTATTGTTTCAGCAATAGAAATAACTGATTTTGCCTAAAATATAAATTTTAATTATTAAAGTTTTGAATCTGAGACTATTTCTATGAGACAGCAAGCTTTATGTGCTGTTCCATTTGTAAAGGTATAGACACTAAATCGGCTTTGGTTTGAAGGTGAGGAAAGCTATGGCAGCCCATGACAGCTGGTGAACCTCCTATAAGTACATAGAATATGGTTTCAGCAGCTACTATTATTT
The DNA here is from genome assembly GCA_009867235.2 of Psittacus erithacus. Lineage (NCBI taxonomy): Eukaryota > Metazoa > Chordata > Aves > Psittaciformes > Psittacidae > Psittacus > Psittacus erithacus. The sequence continues at coordinate 101,704 of WYDI02015665.1, read as the reverse complement.
ACCAAACTTAAAATCAACTTTCTTAGACATTGAAAGATAAAAATACAGAATCTTGATGAATGCCTCAAATAATTAATGTCTTTAAAGTTTTTGGTAAATTTCCACTTTAGTAGACATTTGAAGGAGTTGCAGTATTACTGCCTGAATCTTTTCATGCTAGACTAGAAGCAGCTTCTTGTAGGCCTCCTGAGCACAAAGTGTGCTATTCTGTTCTGGATCTTTTTATGACCATACTCAGAGGAAATATTTAAGAGGTGGCAATTTGCAGATTTGAAGTCAGTTTTCAGTGTATATGACCCTGTGGGCTACATTTCATAAACAACATTATAGGAATTGTAACGATTACCTTATACAGTAGAAACTTCTATAGTACTTTTACTTAGCAAAATGTCAGCCTTCCACTGATATGTGTGTTCTTGTTTAACAACCCAGTGAAGCTGCTTGAACTGACAACTCCCGCAACAGCCAGAATTATTCCTTGTCGGCAGTCTCATATATTTAAGCATTTATATTCCTCTGATCTATTTCATATCATGTAGATCTTTGTACTGTAGTGTCCGAGCAGTTTTCTGAAGTGCAGAAAGAAATGTAACTAGCACTCATCATATCTATTCTTGTATCTATTCCCTATGGGAAAAATGAGAATAGTGGAAACGCTTTGAGTTTATAAACTACGTCAAAGCTTAAAACAACTTTTTCAAGTAGTTGCACTTTGGTTATTCAGGAAACACATTCCAAATATTTAGCCCTGACAAAATGATGTCTCTAGTGCAGATGAGCTTCGCTCTCACTATAGAAAATTTCAGCATGTCAGAGAAACAGTGCTGTTAAGTGACATTGCTAATGTTGGCCTTTCGGTTAGCCTCGGTTGAAGCAATGACATACTTGAAGATAATAACTGGGATCCTGGGCAAGAATAAATACTGTACAGAGAGACTGTTTAGAAAGCAGCGGTCAGATTTGCTACCCAAACAGCAGACAATGTTGTTTGAAAATTATGCTGTGTTACCTTTCTCAGTTCTGAATACTTCATGAGATAATATGATTACTGCCCATTGACATGAAAGGTAGGACTTCATATCAGGGTAGTAAAGCAATCCAACTGACAGACTGATGTCACTAGTTGTGAATGCCTCTAGCAAAAAATATTATTTCAGGCTGACTTTTAGGTCTATTCTGGTAAAATACCAGCTCTAATGCCATGCTCAGGCTAAACAGAAGCACTGAGCAACTAAGAAACAAGATCTGGTTTTTCTGGCTAAAGGAGGTTTTTTTTTCTTGCACTGGAATCTCACAGCATCCCAGCCATTAAAGCTAACATAAGAATTAGTCTGACACCATCCTCCAGTTCATCCAAATAAATAATAAATAATCTCTCCATATATCCAAAGAGTAATATCTCTGTGCCAAATTTTGCTCCTAAGCTGTCTACCTATTATTTTTAACTCTGTGGGAGTTTCTTTTCTATAGCCACAGCTGGAATTTGGCCCCTCATATTGACTATGTTATCACTCTTTGTAATCTAAGCCAAGAGAAGAAATTAAATGATGACATTGGGCTGCTTGCTGTGGCATCCCCTGGGAGTTTGTGTGGTCCCTACTGATTGCCTTGAATCTTAATCAAAGGGTAACTGCACTGCACAGCCCACAATTTGTTCTCCGCAGGCACATGCATTGATGATGCTGCACCAAGAAAAAAAGACTTAATTGCATTGACAGTATCATTTTTTCACAGTTCAGAGTGTTTATCAAAATTGTGCTTGTAGCATCTAAAAATACTGTAATTAATGCAGCTTTTGGCCTCTTTGCACACTGTTTTCTTTTTAGTTTCTTCTGTTAAGGAAGACAGCTGTTTGCTAGGAAAACAAATTCATCTCTTTTCCTTCTCTCTCTTGCCTCCTGTTTTGTATTTGAGTGCATCAGTAGGAGGCTTACAGTTTGTTGTAAATGTTCATTCACAGTTTCTGCAGATTCCTACATTCATATTCACAAAGGCAGAATATTTCAAGATGTCCTTCATATCAAGTTACTGTTACTTCACATCAGACATGAGGAATACAAAATACAGATTTCAGGGGCTTTGCTTCCCAGAGCAAAACAATGATCCTTAAGGGAACAAAAAAACCCACGGACCTCAATGAAAGTGTGACAAATTGGGTCAAGCATTTCTTAATTCTTAAACTGTTTTCTTTCATTGCTGATCTAAATGTAGCTTGTGAGTATTAACATGTAGAGTATATTACGAAATAAGGAAAGCACATCTTCTTTGATCGCATAAAGCATCTGCAAGAGAAGGTGAAGGTAAGGATGAGTCAGCTTGTGACACCACTAGGCAGTTGGGCCTCTTCTCCTGGGCTGGCCAGGGTTGTGCTTTTCTTTTCCCTATTAAATATACAGGCTGCTAGAACAGGAAAGGACACACAAGTGTGCCACATTTTAGGCCACCATTATGGGCTGCTGCTCCTGTGCTAGGCAGCCTGTGTGCATGTAGGAAGCAGCAAGCCCATGAGAAACCCAACCTGCTTCGTTGTAAGCAGACTGAGGGTAAAGGAGTAGTGTATGCTCTCCTGTGCAGAAAGCAGCAGGAGAGGAGCAAAGGGAATTTGTAATGGAATGAGATCTAACTTAGGCTAAAGAAGATACAGGAGAAAAAAACAACTGTTTGAGCATCAAGAAAAAAAGAGACTTAACAGCTGTTTTCTTCACACCTCTACAGAAAAATAGTATTATTGTGACTTATTTTTGTCATCCACCTGCTACCTCTAACTCTTCTAAAGTGTTTTTATTACTTCTAATATCCACATCAGGTTTTAAAATGTTCCAGTCCTATATATTGCCTTGTAAATCTTGTATTACAGTTAAAAGGGATGTGTGTGTAGCTGAGCTTTGCAAGACTGCAATTTCGCTGAAATGACTATCATTACCTTATAGACTGCAAGGGTAAAGCTCAAGAGGTACTGTATATGAAATCCTAAGATTAAATAATGGATTTTGCCATAATGTCGCACTGGACTTTATACTTCTACTCCTGACGTAGGACTCAAAGCTCTTCTAAAACAGCAGCCTGTTGAAAATCTTCATTGTCTGATACAAAAGCCTGTACTGTGTACACACATGTGAAGGCTCAAGATTGCAGTATCTTGAGTTTATCAAATGCCTTCTGCTGTGTGAATGAAAATATTTGGAGCCAAGCTGCCACTACACTGCTAGCTTGCAGGGCATGTGAGAAGAACATCCACAAGAGTTAACATGGTGACTGTTGAGCAATACTGGAGCTGAAATCAAGTAAGGTATTGGTCCTGCGGTGGAGCCTGAGCCCACTTAAGCTTACGACAACCACAAGAAAAGCTGCACAAATTAAATGGATCATATACAAAGCACTAAAGAAGGAAATTAAACATAATTGGAAATTAAAATTCATTATAGTTACCAGAGAAAATTAATGAAAATCAAATATTTTAAATAATTGAGATTTTGATCAATATGCTCACAATGTAAATCTTTGTAGACATTCACTACACTTAAACTGTTTTTTCTTCTCCATCACGTTAAAGTGATATTTTGTATAATATTCCAGATTAAATTGAGTTTAATGCCTTTGGGAAAAAAGATGCTACTTCCTTTTCTGTTACAAACTCTGGTCTCTGAAGTGTTGCTTTACAGATTAAAATAAACATAATGCAAGTAGTATTTCAGTCTTAAAAACACTGAAGAAGTAAGATGTCCCTAAAATTGTGCTGGCATCTCTTTTCATTCACTACCAAGACAACATTAAAGCATATTGGTTATGACACTGCTACTAAAATCACATCAGGACTTCCACTCAAAAGTGGTGAAAAAACACAGACCAAGCGTTCTGTACCTGATCCTCCATCAGCTGTTGAAATTGACAGTGGTCATTGCATTGCAAGATTTTTTATTTTGTATAATGTGGAGAAAAATGGGTGCAGCTTATTAATTTTCCTTTGTCTCTGTTTTGGAAAACTACGGAAGTAAAGGTTATTTCATAACTGAAAACCATTCTTAGCTTTCAAAAATTGTGGCACTCTAAGGTGTTGGATAAATAGGAAAGACCCTTACATTTGTGTTGAGCTGCTGTTTTGATTTATGACTGTAAGGTGCTGCTGAGGCTTTCTGAGCCTTTCAGAAAGGCTGTCATTACGAATGAGAATACTGACATACGAAAGCCCTCTTGCTGATGCTGGGAAGTGCCAAGAGTGGCTTCTCTCTCCCCCAGCTATGCCCAGCTTCATTCACTTTCTAGCAAAGAATCCCTTGTCCTTCAACTTAGCAGAGAAAAAAAATAGCAGAAAGGGAAACATTTATCATTAAAGTTTAACCTAAATATGTATGTGGGTTTTCAAATAAGTGAAGTAGCAACTTTTTAGCTGGCTGTTTGTCAGCCTCCTGTTTCCCTGGGTCGGGATCAACATTGAACAGTTTGTTCAGTGCAGAATCATGTTTATATAGGCAGGCTCAGCTATTTTTCTTTTTAATGCCCCTCTGTGATCCAGTAATTCACAGAGCCCTTGAGAAAAGTTGTTAACTAATGAAAATACAGAAATAAACCAGCAATTTAAGTTCAGCCTTCACTCTAATATTACTACTAGCCTGTTTTGTTTAATCAGGCTTTTGTCCTGTGCTATTTTTAAAGAGCTTAGTAATGTCAAATGCTAAAATACATGTACTATTACTGATTCTTAAGCTGTACAGTTATACTAATATTACAATCCTTAAAATATTCTTCTCTGTTTTCACCACTGAGATGAAGTTTAGGCTGTAACTCCACAGGAATTGGTTCTAGGGAAGCAGAAACCAGGGTAGTCTGCAAGCAGTTCCTGCAAGCTATCAAGCAAGTTCAGATAACTGCAGTGCCTATTGCTTTAAAAAACCCAAACTGTTATTTTCAATAACTGAAGGCTGTACAATGTGTCTGCTGGTAACATCTAGTGATGAAAAGTGATCTAAGGCTGTTCTTTGTTACACTGAATAAAATCCACAAAATGGATTTACTTTACAATATATGTACTTTAGAAAAGGAAGTTTTAAACAATTCACTATATAAAAGCTTAGTCTGTTCCAGTTCTTTAACACAGAAGGGTAATTTTGAATGATATTTCAGCTATCAGTAGATTTCAGATGTTAAGATTTTTATTCCTCCTTTAAATCATAGACTAAGCTACTTTAGCAGTCACACAAGTTATGGACAGTGCTGAATGCTTTATCTTTTGTTCCTTACTAGCCTAACACCTAATTTTGTGTGCATGAACTTTCTCAGTTATGAAAATGTAAAGTTTTTGAACAAAGCAAACAGAAATTTACTGCAGTATCTATGGTATTTTATTTTTAATTCATTCATGGATTAACTTCTTACATATTCAGTTGATGCATGCTAGCAGACTGAAGAACCGCTGTGAGACTCTTCAGGAATTCATGTGAAGTAAAATTGTTCTTTTAAAATATAGAAACAAACTTATGCCAGCACTCCTTTCTAGGAGAAAGATAAAAACCCAGCCCTATCAACAAACCAAGACAATAAAAAGAAGAAATAAGTAAAGTATTTCTAGGTCCATGACTGAAAACTGCTTTGGTCCTTGAACTACAGTGGTCATGCGGTTTGGCAGGTTAATAGCACTAGGTGCTGTTTGTGGAGTGACGATGTTTACTGACTTGAAATCCAGACTGCCCATCCTTCCATCACTCTTTGATACACTAGTAAATTATATAAACCTGGTCATTGAACTAGTACTCCATAATCCACTGGGCTAATAATGCTGGATCACAATCATTCCTCAGGAATATCACTTGGACATTCATATGGTTCTGTGGCTTTGGATCTTTATTAGTATATTAATCCTTCCACACTCTAATTTATCTTAGGCAAACATGCAAACTTACCACTCACCCCTACAGTGTTTCAAGTATTTCTGGGGCTTCACTGTGGTAAACAAGAGGACTGTGGAGCTTTCTGTTTCTGTATTACCCTCACACAAACAATTGTTAGCTAGATCCAGAATGAGACCGTTTCCTGATCAGAGACCCTTGCCTAAAATGCCATTTTTCCTCCTGTCTTACTGAATACAATACCACCACCCCTCTCAGCAGACTTGCTGGTACGCTGTGCCCCTCAGGCACCCAGTGTTTTTCAAGACATCAGTAGCAGCATCAAACTCTATTAACAAGATAAGGCCACTCATTACATCTACAGCTACCCTGGTAGGACTGGTACTATATCTCTCCCCTGGCTAAACGTACCTTAATCTACTGTGTTTCAAAGGGTCGAGTGAATGGACCTGCCCAGTATTATAGTCTGACTGCTCCTCAGCTACTGGAACTGAAAGTGCTTCTTTCATATAGCTAGGGATCACCTGTACTGGTTTCAACACTTGACTCTTGGTATCTTGTCTTTCATTTCTAACATACAGTTCTGCCAACCGAAGCATGAAGGTGGTAAGCGGTTTCTTATTCCATTTAGCTGCATCTTCTCTCCGCTTTTCTCAAGCTTTATTGTTCTATTTCAAAGGCCATCTTCATGACTCAGTTGGCATTCCTGGAAAAAAAACAAAATAAAATACCCTTCTGTGCCATCCTACAGGCAAGACCCATACTCAGAACCATAAGGGTCCATCTTGTCCTTACATTCCAGAGATCTGGCTTGTTTGCCTTCAAGTCCTGTATTAGCAGGCACTATAACTGCTTGTATTTCTTTTACCATTGTATTATTACTTATTTGCCTTCCTTTTTATTAGATTCCTTAGGCCCTCCTCCTTCCTGGATAGTCTTCCTAGCCCTGTCAGCTTGCCCTTCCAAGCTGATAACATTAGCAGGGGTCAGAGGACCCATGATCATGTGCAGCAGAGGAGTGAATCCTCTAGCACTATAGTTTTGAATATTAACTCACCATAGCCAGGCTTCACCTCCCTCCAGGGGCAGTTTTAACTGTACTGGACTCTGGACCATTTGGGTTTTGTTCTTCCAAATGAAGCTCTACAAACACCAATTCCAGCTGCTTTAGCACATCTCAGCACTGGCTGTAACCACTGTTAGTTACCAACAATGTTTTTTCTGTGGGTTGTACATGGCCCATTTGGTGGCTACACAGGCGGGTAAAACCAGGTGATTTTGATCAGCATTGGTCAACTGGGGGTGATTTGCTTTCACAAGGAGTAGTCCCACATGAATTGGGATCATCTGAAATGTCTCTGTGCGTTTGTGCCTCAGAGGCCCACTTTGCTATCTGTCTTCTGGTTTGTATAGAAGCTGCTCTACCCATTTCACCTAGTCATTCCTAAGTTTCTCAGTCATCTTCCTGTAGGAGTTGTTCTCCTCACTTTCTTGTCTCCTTTCCTGTGTTTTCTCTAATGCCATTGTAACAGCTGCCTTGGCCTAAGCCAACTCACAGTTTTCTTGTTTTCCCTTCCCATTGCTTTATATCTGAAACTTCTTCCCACCCTCACCATCCTCTCCTAGCAGCAGCTATTTTCAGCCCTTCTGCAGCAAAGGTACATTCCATGGCCTTGTACTCCCCTGTGTGATCCCCACAGTGTTTGTTTTCCTCCCCTAATGCCCTGCTCTTATCTTCAGTGCTTTCATGAGCTGCCCAGCATTCCTCCCGCCTAGGCCTTTGTCCTGTTAACCCCTCCTTTCCCATAAACAATCCACTCTTCCTAAGACCTTAAAAAACTCGTACAACTTTGCTTAAAAGAACTTTAAAAGTCTCAGATGGTAAGGGGTCAGGATCCCATTTTCCTGCCCATTCTTCTACCACAGAAGACATAGTAGTTTCTCTCCTTCACAAGCCGTGACCATATTCACTGGTGGAATTGAAAACTTCTTTGCCATCCTGCTTTGGCATACAGGGGTTATGACCTTTTTACCAACTTGATATTTGAGTGTTCTTGTTTGCTGTATGTGACAATGATACAATTTCTATTTCTGCTCCTCTCATGCTCTCACATTCTTGTTCCTATAGCCTTGGCTGTTGAGTTCCCTGGACTCTCCACTACCCTGTCACAAGAAAAATGTTGGGTTTTGCTGCTTGCAGGACCCACCTTGTGCAAAGTAGATGAAAGGGAATGGGGCTGATTTTTTACTTCCTTACCAGATAATTGCTAGCGTTTCTGTTGTGCTAGGCTTTTTTTTGGATCAGTTACATGTGTTTCAATATGCAAAAAGTCTCAAGGAGGAGAAGATTAAGGGATAATCAGTCCTCCATTGGAATCTCACATGGTAGGTGGACTTTTCTTTCTAGTGCTCATTATGGTGTCCATGTACCATTTAACCTTCATGTTGCTCTTTATATAGTGGGGTTTCACTGGGAAACGCTCGCTATGTAGCCTGAATGATTTTGGTTTTTTGCGCAATTCACTTTGCAGATAGTCGTGTGTATACAACTACATTATGCATCAGTGAAATGTTGTTTGGTGAGGTGGCCTTAGTTTTGCAGCAGCTTTGCAACCTACTCATATTGCAAAGCACTTAGTTCCACTAATCAACTGTGATCCTGAAAGTACATGGCAGCTACATTCTGCAGTAGAAATAATCAAGGTCTGCATGAATGATCAGGATTTTCTGTGCTGGATAGTGTCCAATTGTAGCAAAAAAATGACATGGAACTGAAGCAGTTTGTGGACTCTGTATGATGAGAATTACAATTGTATTCCTTATGTAAAGCTTTCAGGGATGAACAGCTCTGTTCAGTCACTAAAATTATCAGGGAGTTACACCAATTCCTTCTTTGGCAGGGAAAAGCTTGAGATGGAAACTACAACAAGGGAAAAGTCTCCAAAGTAAGAAGAAAAAAAAAATTGAGTTTTGCAGTGAGTTTTTATTTAGTGAGTCTGGAGGGGGGTTGTCTATTGATTATTAGTCCTACATTAGTCTTATAACCAGCTCTACAGCAGGCTTGGTTGTGAGTGCTGGCCGCACAAAATTAAATTTCACTGTGTTTTTTATCTTGCCTGTGTTCAGTTTCTCATTCAGTTGCATCAAGATTGAGCAAACCTGTGGAATTAGTGAATTGTACGTAATTTTCCATGCATGGAAGCAGTGTCAGTTTTTATTACTGGCCATCACAAGTGTATTTGGCTTACTCTTAGCAAATATTCTTTGCAGTGTGCTGGTTTTTGAATGTTCCTAATGCATCTAAAATTGTTACGGAAAGGTTTCCTGTTCTTTTGTCAGAACTGCCAATTTTTCAATAAATACACTCTGGATTAGCTGCATTTCTTTTGTACTTTACACATGCTTTGGTCAGCTAAACTGGTTTTGACAAATGTGCAATTCTGCAAGTCTTAGGCTATTCTGTGTCTTCGTCCTGCTTGCAAATGAAATACTGGTTATAGCTCATCAGACGTTATTCTTTGCAGCTTTGGTTTGTAGGAATCTTACTGGCATATGTGGAAGAAACTGTAATACATGTTTCAGCTTACCAGAACTTTCTGATTTATGGTGGCCAAAGTCTACTAGTTAACCCCACTTGATTTAGGATTTCCAAAAGAATAGGGAAGTTGGTACAAATCTGATGACTCGATCACCTTCACCAGCTATAGAGTTAAAAAAAAACAAACAAACAACAACTTAGAATAATAAAGGTTTCATAAATTATTTAATTTACCTGACTCCTCCCATATTACTTCTACGTTTTAAGGTCTCCTGTTTCATAGTCATGCTTTTACTATTTTATAAGCCTAATAAACTTAGCTGCATGGGTGGTATTAAACCCCTCTTTTTAGAGTATCATTCCTGTTCTCCATGGTCAGAACAGGAGTTCTCTCTCTTTCAATGTGAGGTCATCACAGCTCTGCGTCTTTTAACATAATTTTTCCTTTGACTTTCATTTTGAGTCAAATTTCCCCTAAAAAATATTAATGTATGATATTTTCTTTGTTTAAACTCTGATATTTGCCTTTACTACGTTCCAGTTAAAACTTGTTGTCATCAGTATGCTTTAGAAATGAGAATTTTTACTTGTAGTATAGTGAAATAAACTATAATATGTTCTTCACTTGTATCTAGACATTTACTTATTCCGGTAAATTCAGGGAAAAAAAAAAAAAAGAGAAAAAAAAAAAGCATATGGAAACAAGAAGAAAAAATCTTAGTCTTTATGAGATGCTTTCTGAGTTGCTGTTGGCAATTAGATCAGCAACCTCCTAGCTAGACAGGGGACTGACCTGGCCTCTGTGCTTTAGCTTTCCCAGCAAGCCTGAGCCTGTAGCACTTTACAGCAAACCTGCATGGCACACTGGATTGGGTTGGGTATTTTGTTTCTTTTAATATAATGCAGCTCTTCCCCCGGGGGGCTGCAGTTGTGTCCACCTCCGCATCTGAGCAGTCAGGCTTTTGCAGAATATGCATGTAGTTGCTTTGCATGGCAACGCTTTGTCTCCCTAAATTTCTACTACATGTCCCAACTTTGGTAATGAAAGTAACTTTTGCCACTGTCTTTTGGCCTTGGGAAACATTTTTACTCTGTTTTCTTAATGTCTGGTGATCATTATGAAGATTTAAGTTTGCAGTTATTTTCAAAGATATCTCGTATTTTCTCCTGGTTTTAGACAGGGAGAAATCTATAATGAGATTTAGTAGAAAATCTGATTCATTGCTGTGTTACTCTGCCTAAAGCCACTCTTAACTCTGTCCACCAAAAATGGATTGGACTGTTTCCTGACAAAATTGCTGGAATTAGACTCATGTGAAACTAGCGTAGTGCAGTGATACATCAGACCTATTCCCTTTTTAACTGGGTTGCTGTTCATATTTGTACTGTTTCTAGAGGAGCACTTAGTAACTACTCCCATTATGAATGCTAACTTTGTAGGTTTTCTGGATGCCTACACAAGCCTTTGAAAAGCCATCTGGTAAACTGTGCCATGGCTTGCTATTTACATGGCATTTAACTATGCCTCTCTAAGCTTCAGTAATACAATGGAGATCAACACTTCCAACTGAGCAACACACTGAAACTAAGTTGTATAGCATGTTACAGAAAAAGGATTGATATCAGCCTGTAAGGGAATTCCACTAGAAAATAGAAAAATTAATTTTTACTGTGGCTTTGTAGGATTCTTTCTTTCATTTTTTTCTTTTAAATAGCACAGTCAATTGCAGCAATTGCTGTGAGTGGTATCTTCAACTTTGGACTTTTTAACTTAATCCTCACCCCCTTTATGGTTTAGGTAATTTGTCTTCAGGGATTTTTTTTAACTGCCAAGTTACAGAAATATAAGAGCTGGGAATGGAGTCATATTGACAAGTTCCCCAACATAACATACAAAGGATTAAGGCAAAGCTGCTAATTTTCTCTGCTTCCATTGATGCAATTTGGAATCATTATGATGCTGGCAAAGGATACTGTTTAACCACATTGTTCTGTTGCTATTTATAAATGGGATCTTGTTTAAATTTAGAACACAAAACCTTCCTGGGTGGAAAACTGCCACCTTGTGTATCTGTATGCAGTGCAGTACAAGGGATCTTATCTGATCACTGTCAATATCACTGCTGCAATTCAGATAGTAATAATGAGAATAGCACAGAGTTGCCCAGAGGGCTCAATTCTGTAACCTTGTTACAGCTGAACCTAGGCCCTCACCAATATGTGGAGCTTTACAGACACCACGTGTTTAAATTGATGCATTTATCAGGAATCATGGGGCATCTGATGTTCAAACTGTGATGCACATTGGAGTTGCAGAAGGCCCAATCACTCAAGCGTGCTTCCTAGCTGCATCCCAGCAGCACCCTGGGATGCATGGAGAACCTCTACCCTCTTCTTTCCTATTGTCTTCTCCTGCCAGTACTCTTTCTCCCACTGGGAAGCAGGCTAGGTAGGTATTTGAACGAGGGGAGGTTAGAGTGTGGGGAGCACTGCGTGCTCCCATGAGCTGGCACTGCTGTTCAGGTGTAACTAGTAGAAATTGGCTTTTGCCACCTTGTGTTTGCACAACTTTCAGTGCTGGAAACATGGACTAAAAAGTCAGAACTAGCTGCTTTGCTGCAAATGTACAGAGAGGAAATATTTTATTATTAAATAGGACTATTTGTAGTCCAAATTATATATTTTGGATATTGATATAATTAGTCCCTCAAAACACTCTTTAAGTTATTCAAGACTTAGAATCCTGAATCCAGCTCTGCTTTTACTGTTCCAAATCCTTAAAATTTTTTACAGGCAGCAGTTTTCAACCATGTAGAACAGGTAAACCTATTGCATTGACAGTGATTTTTCAAGGATGTAGTAAAAAACATCCAAAAAATGTCTTCTTGTATTTTTTTTTTCTTTTTATATAGTAACCATAGATAGAATTTTTGGTGCATCTAAGTATTTGCCACTTTTATCTAATATTTGCCACTTTTACCTAAACTGAGATATGAGGAGTGGATTTATGAAGATTTATGAAAGATCTTTGTATTTCCTATAATTTCAGCATATTAATAGCACTTAGTATTATCAGGTTCAAAGTACCTTGCATTTGCAAACACTATTTAACCAAAATTAGATAAAATGGTGATTGCCCCCAATTAAGAAATGGGGAATCAGAAAAATAAAGAAGTGATCCAGGCATTTTGAGCCATAATTGAAAGGCGGATTCCTCGAGGTGTAAAGTTAAGCATTTATGAAGTAATTGGTATTTAACAGCAGTTATGTGAAAAGAGTACCGTCACAAAAATCACAATAGTTTGATCACTTTGGGTTAACAAATTACTGCCTGCCAACTAAGCAGCACTAAGTTACCAGGTAAAAGTTACAAAGATGATTTTTATTATGGTTAGTGTAATTTTTATTAAAATTATTCTTGGGACATTCAACAAAATTGCTACATTTATATGCAACTTTTCTTGATGTTATGTATGCTTGAACTATGGAGCCACCACAAGTTGTCTGTGCATAAATCTACAACATCAGCTGGTCCCTTTTCTTTAAAAAAATTCTTGCTATATGTGAGATTTCAAACTGCATTTGAAACACACTTGAGCCAGTGCAGGGAAACATAAGTTCAAAGTCAGAAATTCAATACCTGTATCAACAAACAGAATAGCTGGTGAAGTCTTGCACTACAGGGATCAGTTATAAAATTTGTATGAGTTCAGCAGAGCCATGACTTTCCCTCTAACTTAAACTCTAGAAATTATGTAAACAATAGATGTAACTTCATCTTTACCAAATATATTCCAAGTTATCTGCTTCACTGCCTGAGCATTTATAGAACTGTTAGTTTATTCACTGGTGCGTGATAATAAATAGTGAAGACTTTAAAAGACTTTAAACTTTTTAGCTTTGGAACATCAAAAACATTTCCTTTTTTTTCACTCTCCCTTACAGTATCACACCACAGTTTCATAGCTTCACCAGCGCAGGGTTTCAGGCTGTTGAACTAAACCTCTGGCACTGGTGGCTGCAGATGACCTTCAGACACTCCTTGTTTTGAACTGTTTTTCTTTTGAAAGGGCTAGCCATAGTTGAAATATCATGCCATAAAGAGATAAGCTGGCTTAGCTGCAGGATTTGCCCACACCCATTCAGTTTCATGATGTGTGCCCTTTTTTTGTATGTAGTTGATTATGAAGTCTGTTCAAGCATAGATGACAAGGTGACAATATATGATGAGATCTGATTTTCAGCACAACTTGGTTCATGGTGCAACAATGTCTCCCAGAACTGCAATCTGCTCAGAAATCAGTAATTGGAAACAGGACTTCGTCATTCCACGAAAACCCACTGTCAGGGAATGAAAAGGTCCTCCTATTCTTGCCCAGTCTTCCCTAAGGTCTTCCCCCATCCTGCATATGGTCGAGCCCAGGTCCATCAATCTTTCCCCCAGTGATGCTGTAGCAGTGCTACAGGACTCCTAATAAGAATAAGCTTTAATTTTAGGCTTTTGGTAAAGTTCTTGCAAAGTTCTTTAGCTTGGGTGACATTATATTGCATGCAGTCTTTAATCCACTACTGAAATACCTAAAGCATTGTCAGCTTTCCTTAAATTGCTAAGAATTTGGCTCTTAGCTTGTGTTCCTTCACTGCTCTCTTCTAAAGTGGCAGTAGATTAATACACACAAATGTGAATTTGCAAAAGCACTTTTGTGTGGTCACCAACAGGCTGTCTGTACCTACCTCAGAGAATGACCACATCCGTGCCATTGGGAGAGAAACATCAGGTCCAGGAAAGAGGCCAGGGGCTGAAAATAGAACACACGTGCTGAGAGACTGACGTGACATTTGAAAAGCTGTGTGCTTAGCCTGGTGGGTCATGTTGGATAAGACCTAGATTTCCTGATCCATCAAATATGCATTGGGCACTGCCTTAGCACCTCCAAGTGGCCATTTATGTTGTACAGGTAAGGAAGGGCTCTATATCCAATGGGCCTTATTCTGCCATTTCGAGTTAATGAATTTGATGACAAAGTTACTTGTAGACAGAGAAAACAGACCATCCCCCTTGTATCTTCAGCGTGCCTCCATGTCTAAGCAGCAAAACCAGTTCTGGCTGTTGGCTTCCTTCATTTTTTTTATTTCTACTCTTAAGACATTTCATCCTCAGTGTATTAGTTTGAGGCTTGGAGATTACAGCCAATATTCATTCCTAGTTTCCAAGTGTGTAATGTGAAGCACTGCTATGGGATTTGAGACATAAAAAAACCAACAAATCAACCCATACCTGTGAAGCTGTAAAACCACTGAAAGGGTAGGGCAGGGAGGAAAGGATTTTACAGAAGGTGGAAAAATGGCCACGCAGGGACTGAGATTATATGGACAGTATATCTAGGAAGGTAGGAAAAAGAAAAAAGCTAGGGCAGCTGTAATCAGTGGGAGGAAAAGTAACTTACTGGCTATTATCAAAGCCCATCAAAGAAGGAAGAATGGTGGGCAACTAGATTTGTTGAAACGGAGGTTAGTCATAGACCCAGAATAGAATGGGGAACCCAGGGGTACAGTGAAACTGAGAGGAAGAAGCATGTGCAAAATTGAAATGCAGTAAACAGTAATGAGCTTTGTTTTGCAGTGGTGAAACAGTAGCAGGGTAGAATAGTAGCATAGTTTGGGAGTGAAACAAAAGTTCCAGAAAATGGAAAGGAAGCTCATTCTTTTTATAGTAAAGTTACTAAACCTTCATGTCCAGAGATGGGGCGTGGGGAAAAGCACTAGGTTTCCCTAAGAACAAATGGGCTGCAGATGGACACCAATGTAAGCCAAGCTTGCATGTCCACTGCTGATCTAGCCATTCAGTCAGGCTGCAGTGCACCTGATTGAATTCCAGTTTAAGTGAAACAGCACCTCAAAAGAGCAAACTCCTACTGAGAACCATCCGTTCCATATTGTCCCAGTAGTGGGATTATTCCACTGGTCTGAAGCTTAAATGATAGCACTGTAGATTTCTAAAGCGTGATGAGTCTCCTTAGTACATCTGTTCCAAAGTCAGTTAGTGAACCTTGTCTTGTGGTGCTGGGAACAGGGCAGGCATCTCTGGAAGACAGTTCACCTGATTTATCCCATACCTACTTTGGGAAGGATGAACTTTCCTTGAGAGGTGTTTGTTTTTCTAAGTTTCGAAAAAAAGCCTGAAGTACTGACATTGATGGGGGATGTGATTCAGGTATAAACTCAGACATCAAAAAAAAAAGCCAACTTGGCAAGCCTTTTTTTCTCTTTAATCTTAGCTCAGGATTTTGTTAGTCAAAGATTTGGGTCCCCTGATTTCTCTGCTTTCACTATAACATTCATGTTTGATGTTTCTCTGCACTTCCATTCAATTAAAAATGTGCCTATAACCACAGAAAGAAAAAATAGTAACAGAACAAGGTCTGTATTTTCAGGTGTTGGGGTGAAAACATGAATTATCTTAAAATAGTCAGACATTCTTTTACATATTCATTTATACTTTTTCCACAGACTCGCAACCTATCAATCTCTACTCAGAATACATCCCGCCTTGAATGGTTTGCCTAGGTAATCCGCTGAAGGGGAGGGTTTTTTTCCTCTTTCCTCTGAGCATACACTCTGAAAACTGAATGAATGACATTGGCAATGGGCAGCCTTTTCTTCTTTATTTAAATATTGACTTATTACTTGAATTTGGAGTTTGGTCTGAGGAATAGGCCCTACTACAAAAGATGTATGCGTACCCTCTAAATTTGATGATATGAATAGCTCCACTGAGATCTGGGAGTGTATTACAGCATAAAAATTAAAGAACTATGAATCTTTGCAAGATGAGGCTATTGCAAGAAAAAATTAACTGAATGCTTATAGTGGATCCAAAGTAGACAGAACTTAGCATGTTAAATTTGTAAGATCTGCCTGATGTATTGATACTCTTACGTTAAGGAATTTAATTCGTTTGAATTAATGAACCATCATATTCTACCGTTTGACTAATGTAAATAATTTGGAATTTTGTTCTACTTCCTTTTAAGAAATTCATTTGACAGTAATTCAACTTTAAGAAAGGAAGGTGAATGAACAGTGCTGCTTTTAAAAAAGTAGTAATTTATTTTGCATTGAGTTGCTTTGCTCAAGTTATCACTCAGACGAAATGCATTTCTGCGTGTGCAAAATGATTTTTTAAAAAGCCTGAGAAACCTCCTTGCTTACGCATGCATCACTGTTTCTTTTCCTGATTTGATTTTATTTCTGTTTGGGCCTTGGAAGGAAACTCTGAGATTACCAACCTTTTTAACCAGATTGCTGTCAGGTTAAATTTATATTTGAAAAGTTTGCTGGGAATTCCTTGGATTTTTTTTCTTTTTACGCTGTAAAGGAGTGCTAGCTCTACTGCATGTCGAAAGCATTATCTGTAAAAGCTCTTAAAATGCCCACCCATGTGCAGTACTTGAAGTGCTTGCTGTGTCCCAGAGTTTCATTTCTGAAAACATTCTATAATACAAACTGAAAGGCTTATTTTTTTCACGGGGTAGGCTACCTTTGGAGATTTTCTTCAGCCTGTGTACAATTAATTGCAAGTATTTTAATTCATCTTTTTCTAGTTTAACATTTTGGGGCTTTTAAGAATTTCAGCTCCCCTGAAAAGATTCATGGACAGGTAACAACCAAGAAAGATATCTTCTGTGACTTTGAAATGCTTTGTTTATGGACGTCTGTCAACATCTCTTCCCAGGAAGAGAGTTGATAGATGCAGGTAACACAACAGAGAAAAGAAAACTCTCTGGAAAAGCTTTACTACCTGGCGTTCCTATCCAGGGGTGTTACCACAGGGATAACCACTGGCTGGTTTTGCATCAACAACTGTCGGTGCAGACATTGATCATACTTCTGTGTTACCTTTAAGCAAGCAGCATGCCTTCTGGTTTTACCATATGTTTAAACATACAAAGTTTTTATACCATCAGTTTGGTGAAGTAATTTTTGGCCTTCTGTTATTCTTTTTCTCCTTCCACTTGGTTTACAATAGGCTTTTATTTTCTTGATCTGGTTTGGAGAAAAATTCCAAGCTCTTCAGAGAGCTAGATTCTTCCTTTGAATTGTTACCACTAACAAGAGCAAAAAAATAAGTAGAAATGTGGGTGGTTGTTGAATCTTTGCTGTTGAAGACTTTTTACTTGGAAATTCTTGTCAACAGAAATCAGCTGAGAAATATGAAGCCACACAATCACTAAAATGTTGGGGCTTTTATTTGTATCCCTAGTGCAGTGCTTTTCTATAACATAATGTGTAACAGAGGTGTATACTTCATGTTGTAGAGAAGCATAATCAAGTGGCTCATATCATGAAGGATCATCTGTCTGTTTTTACACACAAAGGTAACTCTGGGCCAAAGACTGCATTTATGGTAGCATACTTAGAGACATGATTTATCTTTAGTGTTAATTTAGAAAGTCTGTCATTGATCAACAAGTTGTTGCCTTAGATAAGCAAGAGAACAATCTATTTTCCCTATGGAAGCAGCATGTGCTAAGAAGCTGTAACTGTTTTTTCCTCCTGGGTATTTCAAAACTCATTAGATGGCCTTTTACTCAGTACAAGGAGTCTTTCACCAGGCTTTAATGAGGAGATCCAACACCCAGGTCTGACTGCCTCCTGTCCAACCATTCAGCATCTCATTTCAGCTTTTTTTTTCTCAATAACATGCGTCATCAATGCCTTGGATAATACCTTGGAACTTGAAGTAAAATGGTAATTGCCACTTGATAGTTTTGTTCAATTTCAGTATCTCTTTTGTGACACCTGGAGCCCTGGAGAAGGATGCAAGCCCATGAAGCTGGGGCTGGCAGTCTACTGAAGCTGTAATTACCAATAAGGACGCCCGTGTTCCTCTTTCCAGTTAGTCACCCTTGAAGACATATCTTTTTTAGAGAAAAGGAGGGGATGAGCATGTAGAAGCAGCCTATAAATATTCTTGAATAGATGGAGTACTGGAGAATTGGAGTTGTTCAGTAATTTGTCAAAACACACCAGATGAAGAGAGTGGTACGATCATACATTTTTGCTGTAGCAGTGACTTACTTGGAAATGAAGCTGGGTAGCTTTAGATAGCATCAAGTCTACCTGCTTGTTGTATTATTCAGTATATATTAAATTAAGAAAAGATGATTTTAACCAATTGCATCTTGGCTGTAGCAAGTATGTTAGCTGTGCTTGTGAAATATAGCTACCAGAAGCCATTTGGTTTACCACTACCTGTAATATAAAGGATAATTTTCTCCTCTTCCTGTTTTTTTTCTGTTTTTTGTTTGGTTTTTTTGTTTGTTTGTTTTTTGGTTTTTTTTGTTTTTTTTTTTCTTTTTCCCCTGTGTGTAATATTTTCAGCATTTTTCATTTCATGAAAAGGAAATAAACAACTTTTAGAAAGATATGGTACCTTCTTTGATACTCTTGCATAGATTTTGAGATTACTTCCTTCGCTCCCAGCTATGGTGAGTTATATTAAGCTTCTTTATGAAGAGGGGATGCTGCAGCATTAAGCACAGATAATTCCTCCTTCTCTGGCATCCTGTAGGATAGTTCATTCCATTGTTCAGCCAAATCTGAGGGATAAAAATGCTTGTTCTCCCTGTGCATACTGATCATTTCTCAACAAAACACTCATTAAAATTCCCTCTATTCAAACACTTTTCTAAACTCAGCATCATTCATGAAAGAGCTGGAGGTCTCACTTGTGATAAGGCAAATTACACCACCTGTTCCCACATTCTGTTGACTGCATGGTGGTCTGGTATCCAAGGATTGCAGTTTCAGGTCCTTTAATGATCTGTCCTAAATACAAGGTTATTGGTAAGGTTCTGGAAAACTGCTGCTGCTGAAGTAGTATTTGGCTACAGGAATATTTTGCCTCAAAAATTTGTTAGTGGAAACAAAGGGCATGTGAGAACACCATTGTACTCATATTGAACCTAAAAACTGTCATCACCAAAATGTGTGCAGCAAACTGTGGGCTTTTTTAAATACTTCTTCCAGTTTGACAAACAAATTCTAAAAGAAAAAAAAATCTTTAGAAATATATATATAAAAACATATCCTTATAGATTAACAGTGAGTATTGTTTGACTGTTACATTAATGAGATAATATAAAGAGTAAGGGAGAAAATGTTAATATTAAATAATGTTAATGAAACTGCAGAATTTTGATAATTCTTTTTCTTGCCAAAATTTTCACTAGGCTTGGTACTCAGCTTTTTTCCCTGCTACTATTTTGTGGACTTTGTTGTTTGAGATTGTTGGGATAGAGAAGAAAAGCAGCGTCTGATTTGAATTGTTCTTCTGATAGGGCATTTTGCTGCTAATTCAGTCGTTATGCAGCATGTGGTGATTCCAGGCTCCTTTTATTGATTTGATATTGGCTGACATTCAGGCTTTGAAAAGACTTGTTAGAGGAACAATGTTTTATTTGAAATGAAAACTAGCTGGTCCTGGAAACAGAGGTTCATGGGGTTTTCAGTCTTCTCTTCTATCAGCAAGTCTGTTAAATGGTCATAACTCCTTCACAAAGTCTGAAAACAGCTGATGTAGAATTGGTTATATCACTGTTTTCATTTCATGTCTGTACTCTTGTCTGTGTGTTTGTTTGTTTGTTTTAGTAGACTTACTGAACCATTTCTTTCTTGGTGAGAAAAGAGCATATTTGTATTATTGCCACAGACAACTTGCTATCAAAATGATCCGTCACTTTTGCAGAATTGGCAGGGTGGTGAGAGTTTGGAATTGAGACTGTTATTTGCTGACATGTACAGTTTATACTAGAATTGCACTTTTCAAGGTTTGGGGGTTATTTTTGTGCATGTGTACTTAATTTCAAGTAACATGACATGTTAAATCTGTAGTGTGTGTCTGCTGGCAGCTAGTGTAAAAATTCAGACCAGAGACACTGCCCTTGTCTCAGGCAGCCTGTCAGTGGAGTTCAGCAATCTCACAGGACTAGCACCAGCAACCTGTTTCCAGGGACTCTTGTAATTTGCCACAGTTCAATAAATCTCTGGGTGAGAAGAAAAATGTGTGCTGTAAATCTATCCATGTAATCAGCTAAATCTTGCAGTTAGAGCACAGTAAGGCACTGGGGCTTTGCTGCGTGTCTATGTATGCAGAGTCAGTTGGGTCCTCCTACTCTCTTTTCCAGTGGGTAAGTTTTGGTTTCTGCCCCACAGCTTCTTGGTTCCTGTCATCCAGCTGGGTACGTATAAAGACTGCAGATCCTGTAAACAAGGCAGTTAATTCAAGCTGATATTTCTGTGTATGTTAATAGTAAAGTTGGCAAGAATTCCAGCTGGGAAAAAGATTAAATGTATAAAGTGAAACTCTTTCAGGTGAAGACCTAGGTGAAATTGATATTGGTGCTTTCCACATCCATATAATATGAATTCTTTAGCCTGCTGCCTTCCATAATGCTATTGAAAATACTTTAAGAAAATTAATTATTGCAAAGTATAATACTACTTGAATTTATCTGTTTTTAATGAGCTAATATTTCACCCTGTGAGAAATGTGCCTACGGTGAACATGCCTTAAAGGAGTATATTCAAAAGGCTGAACTCTAAGAATGAATATTATTCATATGACTGAATTTACTGTTCTGGTAGTAAATAATGAACATGTCTGAAGGTAACTTAGGAGAATTGGTAAATTGTATAATCTTCAGATGCAGCAAAGCCTTATACTTACAATACCCAATGGAAGTGTAATCTTCTTCCCACTAAGATCTCACTGTCATTGTACCTGAAATGTTCTTTCTCTAGAGAGTGTATTTAGGCATAAAGCTTTCCCATTGCAAGGGGATAGTGTCTCTCCCAAAAAACGGAGGTTTGTATTTCAGAGGGTTGCTGTTAGTGCTTTGAACACCTAACTCTGTGTCTCTTGAAAATGGATTTAAAAGGTGATGAGAGCCTACTCTAAGATTAGAGAAGGCATTCTCTTTTCTCTTGTTCTGCTGTTGGGCTGGATCTAGAAGTGAAAAAAGCTAGTTAGCTCCTGAGTAGAGTGAAAAGCAAGCAGAGCAAACTGTCTGAAACAAATCCATTATTTAGAACTCAGCTTGCTTGAGGAAAATTGAGGAAGGTCTGTGAGGAATTAAAAAAAAAATCGTACCAATGAAAGGTAAAATGCTTTGAAGGTGTTTTCCTGAGATCTATTGTTAAAGACCTGCTTTTGTAATGTAGGAGGGAAGAAATAATCAGTTTGCATCGCTTGTGTGCAGACACAGTAACAAGACCAAAGTGTGGGCTTATTTCCTTATTCTTCTGTCAGAAAATGGAAATTCTCCTGAGTCCCATGTTCAGTGCCATAGGATCCTACAGCAGAGTCCTTGCAAATGTAGACACATATTTGCAATTAGCATGGAGGATCTTCAGCAGAATTAGTTAAGACGCCTATTTAAACTAGAGATGGATGCCCAAGTGAGTGCTGAAGGAAATATTTTTTCCACTACAAAACAGTATTTGAGTTCTAAATGAGTAACAACTTCACACATGTAAGCTATAGACAGAGGTTTCTTTCAGAAGGCTGTCGCAATACAAACAGCATATGGCTTGTGCCCTTTGTCACTCTTGTTCTGGAAGTGACTGCTCAATGTGGACAGTTACAGTAACCCAAGGACATAAGGTCTCTCCAAGTCTGTCACCTTGCTTTAAATCGAGGTTGAAGTCACTCTACAAATGTAAGCTTTCCTGTTTGTAAGTGAAAATTAGCTTTAGTCTGAATTAACATTTCTGGAGTTTTTAGATCTTTGAGGCAATAATTGAATGATGATGGTAGTACGAAATTGATGTGTTGGCATTAATTACTGAGGCAGAGGATATTCAAGTACTTTTATTTCCAAGATCAGTCTTGTAGCAAAGACGTTTGGTGCAAAGTTTGTGAAAAGCTTTAGATTACCCTGGATTTTGGCTATTTGTGCAGCATATCTTCAAACAATGTCAGAACATTTGTCATTAGAATTTCATCTTGAATAGCTTTTATAGCCAGAACTCCTCCTCAGTTTTTTACTGCACTAAGCTCAGTGTTCTGACCTAGCTCCTTCACAAACAATGCTGTGTTTAGCAATTGATGCAATTTTTCTAAGTGTATACTAAGGAAAGCAATAGCGCTGCATAGTTATACAAGAAAAATCAGTGCTAATGAGAGAACTGAACTGAGAAGCTATAAGGAGCAACTAACACTGGAAAATGGTTTTGCTTATTTTATCGGTCTTTGAATTCACACTGAAAAAACCAGCTTGAAATGCTTGAACTTCTTCATTACGTGGGATTTGTGTGTGCATTTAAAAATATCTGCCTGAGAACTTGAGGAACAGAGGCTCTATTATCAAATACTTTTGTAATACAGAAATGAGAAAGAAAGAAAAAATGTGAGAGGTTGCATTTTCCAGACTTTGTGTGAGAAAAAACCATCTCATTCATGGTCACTGACTAATAAGCTAATAAGAAAACCCAGCTTCTTCTGATAACTGGATATATTTTCGAGGATAATATACATTTTGACTGAAATAACTCCAAGATTAAAAAAACAAACAAAAAAACAACCCAGACACCTTTGCACCTTTCAGTAGATAAATCCAAACTTGAAAGAACCAGCCTATGGAAGTGGGAGAGTATGCTAAGCAATACATCTTTGTTTCCTGCTTCATCCTGTGGCCATTTTTTCATCTTTTCTATCCAAATCTTAGCATAAACAATGTAAGACAGTGGGGAGGCTCATGGCATTCTCTGCTGAGATATCTATCTAATGGGCAGAGGTGTGGCAGTGGATCTCCCTGTGCTGTCCCGTGGCTGTGCAGGAATCTCAACACTGGATGTGCTCCAGCAAGTGAGGTATGCAGGAGCAAGTGTTTTTCCCAGCTGTTCTCCTTAGAGGTCCAACATTCAGTGTAACCTTAGTTTATGGTACAAATTCCCAAATTGCCTTTATTGTCATAGTTTTAATTATGCATATTGCAATAAAAATTATGCCCTTAATTAAAGTGGGGTGGGGTTTTATTGCATTTTTTTAAATAAATATTTCCTTTATTATTGTTCATTATTTTAGGTTTCCTTCCTTCTCAATGTAGTCAATCTAAATTCAAACCAGTGCTTCGCTAGTGAGATGCATATCAAAACATCGTAGCATTCTTAAGCATTTTTTTTTTCTTATGTAGAAATGGACATGGGGTTTTCTCCTGAGCCCTTCAGATGTTTATTTTTTCTGTTTCATTGGTTTTCCCTTGCAAAAGGAGGGGAAAATACAACTTGCTGAGCATATGTTGTAAAATCTCTGCCAGATGCATGAAATAGTCAAGACTGAGAATGGGGGTAAAAGAAGAAACTCTTTAACTGTTGAAACTGCTGAAACTATTCTTTAAAGAGGCTTCTCACAGTTTATGACTATGGGCCTCTTCTTGAATGTTTTAACTCCCAGCTAGTGCTGGTTGTAAGGCACTTTGGAAAGGGACTAGAAAGGTGGCAAAATTTTACCTTTGTTTCATGGCCTGGGCTATTTCGTGGGTTGAGCTCGGTAGTGTAAGAAAACCCACTGTTTATGTTCTGATTTTTCATTTTCTTAATTATTTTTCTTACAATTGCACTTGTTCTTTTTGTACCGTAGCTTTAATGCCAGTACCCATAAAAGGTAAAAATTGATCACTTTATGATGACTCTTTCTTGTAAACTGTAGTGATAGTGTTAGGGAACAGGACCCAGCTTTGGGGTATGACCAGATTTTAAGCAGCTGCATCAGGGTTTTGCTTTGGCAGTGTTGCCTGAGGTGCTGCTGTCACAACTGCTGGATTTAAGGAGAGACAGTTTGCATAATGCAGCCCAGTCCCAGCATGTGACTTTGGTCACAGGTCTATGGAACGCACTGAAGCCAACACCAACCTTCCAGGAAAAGCGTATGAACTCTGGAGTTCACCTAGGGTCAGTAACTGCCACCTTTTGTAGAAAGGCCTTCCCCTGCATATAGCTTGTGTCTTGGAAAGTCGAGTTGTCGGCACTGCTTGGCACACCAAAATCAGGGCTGCAGATTCCAAGCAGGTCAGGAATTGAAGCTCCAAGGAAGATGAACTCACATCTCTTGTTAATTATATTTCCTACTGGCTTTTGATGACTTACCACTTGGGGCATGAATCTCTGACCTTATCTCTAATTCTCCTGGTGCATTTATGCTTGCTTTGTGTCTAGCTTCCAGTTTTCTGGTCTGATCTTATACCAAGATGAAAAAAATTCGACACTATTTAGACATTGCCATTTACACATGCCGAATTTAAGACAGCTAATTTCTTCTCTAGATTATTTTTTAAGCTTTTCTATGGATTCAGGCCCAGACTTTTTAAGATTTGCACTTCAGATGTTTGGTGTTAGAATACTCTTAGTCACTGTATATATTTATTAGCAGTAAATTATCTTGAGAGGTTTATGGGAGAGCAAGAAATTGAGTCTGCATCCAAGGCTGGGACTTTAATCAAGGACTTCTTCCTGTGGCATGTTTTTCGAAGTTGTTCTACTTGTCTGTGTGTCAGCGCACTGCTTTGCAATTAGGAGTGATTCTTACTGTCCTGTTTCTGAACCTAGGATTTGGTATCTGTACAGCCAGGTTGGTCCCACTAGTAGCCTATTAGGATAAATTAAAATCAATACTTACATGACAGTATTTGTGTACCAGATCATCCAGTTTATTTTCATGCTTTGAATGATCAACCAGTGCCCTGGCAAGGTTGTTTTCAGCTCTGTTGGGGTGTGGTTTCTTTTTACAACTGATCAAAACTAACTAAGGGTCTGATCCACACCCCATCACACAGGCACTTGCAGATTCAGCCCGCTTCGGAATTGTGCAGCATACAAAGCAGTCACATTGATTTCCCTTGTGGAGAATTAACTAACAAACCATGGGATTCAGAGTTTCATTGGATTGTCAGACTTATCCCTTTTGTCCTGAAACCACATACTCATGAGATCTGGCGGGAGGCAGAGTGGAGCTGTGCTTTTGGCAGAGGCATGTGATTAGACTTGGGTAGGTGTAGCACATTGTTAGGTTAGCATTTTGAGATTCGACACATAAACTAGTACCCCACTAGGATGAGCATAGCACAAACACGTAAGAAAAGGATGATCCGTGCAGCAGAGCAGAATTACGGTCCTTAAGCATAGGTTATAATGCATGCTAAAGAAGTTTAGGAGGAAATGAGCAGGAATATTCATCAGTAGTCTTTCATTCACTATTGATAACTGCATGAGCCCTCTGGTAAGGTTAGACTACTGAAAGAAAATAGAATGACACCTGAATAAGTAGCTAAAATAATGGTTTAGCCTGACTTAACTAAGATTTTTCTAAACTTCAGATGCGTTATTATTTTGAACTGCCTTTGTTTTTGTGGCATTATTTTTCCACATATTCTTGGCACTTTATCATTTGAGTATAATTTGTGACCAGTGGCATCTGGTAGACTTTCCTGACTAATCCAGTTCCTTGACGAGTTGGCTGTTGTAATATACTGCCTTGTTTTGGAAGGAGGAACTATTAACTCATTACAGACAGATCCTAAATAATTTTGAACTTACAGACATTATTTCTTTTTATGGCAGCTCTTGAAAAATGGCCACTTATTTCTAACTAAATAAGAAAGCAAAATGCATCAATTTAGCCATGTACACTTAGGGCAACTCTTATAGACTAGTGGCCTCTTTACTAGCTAATAATTGGATTTGAAAGATGCAAAGAACAGTGAATATTATGAAGATTCTTATCACTAAACGGATCTTGAACTTGTTGCAGTACACAAAGTACATCAATTTAAGGAGTCATATAATATGCTGAACTTTGTGAAACTCTAACAGTTATGACTGGAAAAACATGTTAAAGTGGATTTCATAACACTTACTTTTCTACAGATCCAAAATCTCTAATAGAAGAAAAATGTCTTTAAGTAAAATTAGGAATGAGTACATGTCAGGGCAAAGTAATGTATGCTGAAAAGAGCATAAACTCACAGAATGTATAAGGTTGGACAAGACCTCAGGAAACCTAAAGAGGCCTAAATACCTAGGTGTCCTGAAGCAGGGTCACCTAGACCAGGTTGTCCAGTACTGCAGCCAATCAAGTGTTGAATATCTCCACAACTTGTCTGGGCAACCTGTTCCTGTGTTTGAATACCCTCACAGTAAAAAAAATCTCCTAGGGTTAAACAGACTTCCACACATTTGAATTTGTGCTCATTGTCTCTTGTCCCGCCGCTGGACACCACTGAGAAGAGTCTTGTTTACTTCCCCATCAAGTGTTTATACACACTGATGAGATCCCCCTGAGCTTTCTCTTATCCATGCTGAACAGCCCCATCTCTCTTAGCTTCTCCTCATCTGACAAATGCTCTAGCTCCACATTTCCCTTGTACGGGGGAGCGCACATCTGGACCCAGCTCCTCAGGTGAGTCTTACCAGTACTGACAAGAGGGGAAGGATCACTTCCCTTGGCCTGCTTGTACCACTCTGCCTTGTGCAGACCAGGTTGCTATTGGACTTTTTTTCCATGAGGACACATTGCTGGCTCATGGGCAGCTTGGTGTTCACCAGGACCTTTACATCCTCCTCTACATCTAATCATGGTTTATGCCGTAAAAATTTCAACTGCCATAAAAAAAAGGTTAGTTCTAGAAAATGGGGTTTTCTTCTACTTCTTCATGACACCTTCAGCAGAAAGTCTACTTAGAAACAGTGTCATGCTGAATAATTCATAGCTACGCTTGTCCTTAATGAACCACAGCAACTGGGAAACAGCAATTACTTGGTCAAGTATCCAGCATATGTGCTGTACATGTCTGAAATTTTAGACATCAGCCAAAGCTGGAGATAAATCTTAGGCACAAAAATAATCTGTAGTATTTTTGGTATAGTTCAGAGTGCAAACTAAAAGAGAAAATACAAAAGGAAACATACTGCAGAATTCACATAGCTGGACTTTGCTCTCAGAAAAATAAACACATCCTCAAATAACCATTGTTTTCTGCTAGGACTTAATTTATCTTTTCTTTAATCTTATTTCCTAAAATGCCTGACATTATTTCCCAAACAGGCAGAATGGATATATCTTTATTTACAAATGTAGATAACAGTGGAGATTTTTAAAACTGCTGACAGTGATTTAGAAGTCTACATGGCCTTGATTTGAGCTTGTTTATGCCTTCTTTATGCGCCTACAAAACTTTTCCTTGAGTTCGTAGAGAAACACAACATGCAACTTTCCCACATTGTGCTTGAGTGTGGCTTCCTTTATTTGCTTTTCTTGGATCTTATTCGTATCCTGAGCTGGTGATGTAAAATTGAGCTTTTCCTACCTTACACCAGATATGTTGCTTTCAGTATTTTGTGAGGATGCAACTGGATATTTTGTTTCTCATTTTTCTTCTAATTATTAAAATATGTAGTTTCCTTAATTTTGTTATTATTATACAACAAAAAGTAAAAGACATTGAAACACAAAATTCAGTTCCAGTATGACAGTTTCTGCACCGTGCAAGAAAATTATCTGTATGGCCTATTTGCTGAAGCATCCTTCCAGAAGCTACAATGTGCTCTTATGGCTTACTGAGTGTTTTAAGTGCATTCTTCCTTACAAAAGCTTAACTGCAGAGCACAATGTTTCTGGAAAGTATAGTGAGAAAATTATGTAACAGAAAAGGAGAAAGGAAAAAGTTAAAACTGAAGCTTAATTGGCTGAATGTTCAGGTGTCTGCCAGGCATATCAGCAGTATCTCAGCTGAACAACTGCCTGTCTGAGCGACTTACAGAATTAATATAGCTTCATTTTTCTTAATTTCTGAACCATGTCTTATGTCGTATGCAAAGTGCATAATATTTAGTGTTAATGTTGAAATAGAAGCCAAAATTAAAGTGTGGTCTAATTCATATGCATAGTTATGCTTGAGCTTTCTAAGAAGGTTTAATAAAACAGCACAATTATATGTGTAATTTATGCTAATGGTTTGACCCAAGAGTTACCTCATGCTTCCGTGAATATTAACAAGTGTCCTATCACAAATGCATCTTTAAGGCTAACACTTTCAAGTTGGTAAAAAAACCATTTTTGCAGCAACTAAGGGAATTTTCTAATCAATAGGCTTGTTCCTTCAGACCTCCCCTCTCCCAGACAGGAGATATCTTTAATATATTGGGAAGCATGTATGTTAAATGGGTTACAGTTTGCTCCTTAGAAAATGTAATTGAATCCAATAAAGGGCTTCTAAGGCCAACTGAATGATCTAGGGAAAAGGTCTCAATGAATAATTAGGCATATTTCACTATATCACAAAATAATTAAGTTCCTTCCCTGCAGTGTTAGAAGGATTGAGATAAACTTCATTTAGGATGCAAACCAAAAAGTTTTGCTGTCCAAATGCAGGAAGCCAGACATCTTAACCACGTGGGTGCTGAAATTGTTCTCTCTGAGGTGTGAAGATAAGGTGCTTTCTGATAACATACAATCTAAGAATGTCAAAAAGAAACATGCCTATTCAAAACTTTCATAAAATAGGTCTTTCTTTGTCCAGAATAGGTCTACAGCATAAATAATTCTAATATTAGAAGCGTGAGTTTCTGAAGGTTGAAGAACACATTCTGTGTTTGAGGCTATCAGCACAGAATCATAAGGTCTTGCTTTCAAAGAAACAGGCAGCTATTGATAGACCCCATGGTATACAGAGTTGTGAAAGGACTGTTGTCTGCAGTCTGCTTGTGTATTACTGCTTTCTCCAGGTTTGAAAAACCATGTCAATTTCACTAAGAATGCCTACAGCTGAGCAACCTCTGATGAGAACACCGTTTTCTCACCTTCAGATAAAGTAGTTATGTATGTTTTGCATAATAATGGGCCTTGACCTGATCCTTTTTCCGTCTTAAAGATGGTTTCTGTATTTGCATGTTATGATTATGTATATAATAATAATTTCCATAACCAGTTATGGAAAGCATGTTTGTAGTATCCTTAATTGTCACTGAAACTAATATCCTAATCACCATTTGAGAGCAATCTCAAAACCAGTGCAGCAGGAAGAGCAGTGAGAGACAGCCATGGCTTGCTATTGTTGTCCTTTCTGCTCCTAAGTTTTATGGTTTTCTGTAAGTTCCTTGATGTTCCGTAAGATCTCTCTGGCAATACAGTATTCTGACCAAGGTTGTTTTTTCTGACTTTCTACAAGACATGCCAAAGTAACCTGTGAGTTACATGGAGGGGTTGCTTTAATGAATCAGGGTAAATGATCCAATAAAGTTTTTGCACTATTCCAGGATATATCAGGTTATTTCCATGAACTTTGGTTATTTCCATTACTAATGACATGGAAAGGTAAATTAAACCTATCCCCTAACAGGAATTGTTTCCTAATACACATAATAAAAACCTGTGAGTTTTTTTTTTAAAAAAAAAACCTGTCAATTTTCTATTCTAATTTTTTCAATTCCTGAACAGGCCCTGACTTTGCTTTCACTTGTGTTGATGCAAGAATTTTAATCAATGTAGACTATCTATAAGCAAGCAAATACTTATACATAGCACATGTATGCATGTGATGTTGGTGTATGTAGCAAAATACCTATTGTATCATCTAGTTATTTATATGGTAGATTTGCTGTCACTCTGGGAACAAAAACTGAAAATGTTTTGCCACTGCAATTACTTTTCCTTCTTTGCTGCAGAGAAGGGAATATGGGTAAGCATTATCATTCTCTCCTGTTTTATAATGGGTTTCCTTTTAACTTTTTTTTTCTGAAACCTTATATTCAAGGATGATGACTAGAGAGTAACACATTATGAAATCAGAGAAATTATTAGCATGGGTAAAAGTTCAGTCTCTTCTGCAACCTTTGGACGTTTTTTTCCCTGAGTCAGACTCAGCTGACAGTGAATAATGTTTTTCTAAATGATTTCTTGCTTTACTGATGGAACAAATTATGCTTTGATTGCATGACTGTTGGGAAATGGCATGATTATGGCCAAGCACCATAATAAAAGTAAAAACTGGAGGCAGTGCAAAGGTAAAGGAAGGACTGTCTTCCAGATTCCAGTACTGCATGGTTCTTTGAAGATAACTTTTCAGTGTTAATACTTCAAATAACATTCCCTGCTAACCTATAAGTTTTTGGAACTTGAAATCTTACAAGACATTGCAAATATGTGTAATATTCAGGGAATATAATACTCGCACTCTACTTTTCCTTCTCTCAGCAGGTTGCTAGTATTGAAGACTGTTGGGGAGGAAGATTTTCTAGGTAGTAATAAATCTAATAATAAAGCTCCTGATAGTTGCTCTCTATGATGCAGAGATGTTGCTCTTTGTTCTGTTTTGGTGACAGAGAAATGAAAGGGGAGAAAGTGAAAGGTCCTAGTAATACCCTTCCCGAAAAGGTTAAACTGATAAATATCCATAAAATTCATATTCACTTTCCCCTCATATTTATCCACAAAAGTAAAGCCTACAATGCCTCTTTTTAGGTTTTTTGGTGCCTTTGCTGAAGAAGAGCAGGTCTTTGGTGTGGTGGCAGTTTTTACTAGTAGTATAAAATTTACATCAATTCCTTGTGAATTTACCTTACTATCCATTTTTATTTCCTGGGGTCTGTAGCACTGGCCTGCATAGGAGGGAAGCAGAGGTTTTCCATAACTGTCCACCTGTTTTTCTTCTTGTTTGACAAACTTTGGAGAAACAGTCAATCTTATTTTTTTTAACTAGTGTGCTAGTTCTGTCCTTGATTATGGATTCATTTGTATGTATGTAACTGTACTTAACCTTCTATCAGCTACCAAAAATAAAAAAGACCAGGTTCAGGCTCACTAGAAGTAATGAAAAGCTTTCCCAAAGCTCCCTGTGCTCTTTTTTGCTACTGGGAAGTTAAAACACTACCACTTTGAATGTATCCTTGGTCTCACTTTCATTTGCATATAATTATGTATTCATGCTTGGAAACCATGACATAGGGAAAAAGAGAAACTTCTTGTTTGTGATGGGACAGTAAAAGAAAGTGGAGTATGAAAAAAATATGTCAATCAAATATGTAATTAAGAAAGCAAAATTTCAGCTACATTCAGCAATCTAACTTGCCTCATAGATGTAACCACAAAATTCTTTGGTCTCATTGAGTCATACAATAAAAGAAACTTCTTTGACAGGTTTTTGGCAGGTCCATGACACTTAAAGGCAGTATCCCACTCTTTCCTTCCCACTCCTTGTGCTTTTGCACCACCAACCACCACTGAAAGGTACAACAGGCGTTTGTGAATTTTTGCAGTGTTCCTAATCTGGCTCTCAAAGGCTTATTACAGATACAGTATTAACGTAACTGAAACCAAGAGGAATTCTTTATTTGTCCTCTGGACAAAGTCTCTCTGTGGTGCCTTTTGATGCAAGAGCAAATCCGTCAAGAGCTTGAATGGTAGGTTGGTTTGGCAGTTTGCTTGTCCTGCAGAATCCCTCCCACTGTCTGGTTGTTTTGTGCTATAAACACTCTTACACAATGCTGTTCAGCTTGAACTTGTTAGTGATGGAGTAGACCCCTGTCATCCTGTTTTTCCTTTAATTACTGAAAAACTCAGAGTAAACTTTCTCAAATTAAGGTGACCAACTTGCGTATTCCTAGGTCTTTTTACAGCAGCACTTCAATATTGCACATACAGTCAGTTTGAATTCCCATGAAACGTCATGTGTGGAGCTCTGAGATGCCTTAGTCATATCAAAGTTAATGCTGGGGAGATGGGGTAAGCTGATTTTTTCCTCCTAGAAGGGGATTGTCATTCTGTTCCTCTAAATTTAGTAGCACCAGGCCTCAAGTAGATCAGAAATAATCCTTGTTGTGATCTATAAACAGGATCACAGATCCTGACTTTTCTGGGAGGCTATATAGAATTTTTGAAGTTTCCTGAAAAATACCCCTGAGAGTAAAGGGAAAATGTTTTTCCGTTAGTGTTTCTCTTCCTGCTTCAGGTGAGTGTGCTGTGAAAGCAAATAATTTGTCCTGAACATGTTGTGAAAGAAAATTATGCAGAAAATAGTCTGTAAACTACAGCGTTTTCTGTCTATAAATAAGACTTTTCATGGGAGAAAGAGGGAAACATGTCTCATGTTTTCATGAGACAAAAAGGAAAATAAGCTTAGGGTCTTGTTAGCTAAATGCGAAAGATCTGGGTAGAACACCTTTCCTAAATAAGCTGGGGGTCAGATCTTTGTACAAATTTAGAGGACTGTTTCCTGACCTGCTGCTGCTTCTGTAATTTCACATAATTAACTTCAACATAAATAGCTTCTCCTCCTGGATGATGTCTCATTTCTTGCACAGTTCCTTTTTCTTAACAGTTTA
Source organism: Psittacus erithacus (assembly GCA_009867235.2). Classification (NCBI taxonomy): domain Eukaryota; kingdom Metazoa; phylum Chordata; class Aves; order Psittaciformes; family Psittacidae; genus Psittacus; species Psittacus erithacus. Next base: position 68,947 of record WYDI02015665.1, on the reverse strand, counting down.
ATCAAACTAATTGTGACAAGGAGTGTATTTGTATAAATATTTAAATGTGGAGCATGAGGATTGAATTATTTATTCTGCAAATGTAAGCTTAATGTAACTATCTTTGGAAACCATCTCATTCTCATATGGTTGTGCAATTTGGTTGTGCATGTTGTCTGCTGAATTCCATGTTTAATGCTGCAAATGGCTCAAATAAATTATATTACTTGCATAAGTGCTAAACAAGATGCCAGAAGAAACTAAGCACAGGAGATTTTCTTGGTTTAGCACATGGAAAAACTATCAAGGGACTCTAGTTTCCTGAAAATGGGTTAACAAAGATATAGATGATGTCATTCATTGTCCAATCTTGTCACATGCATGAAGAGGCATATGTTCTGAGCTGGAAAGAAAAATACCGTATTGAAGGCAGATGCAAAGTTGCACAGGGAGATGCTGAATCTGAAGCTCAGACCCAGATTTTATTCTCGTGTGATATTGTGACTTGCAGTGTTTCTGCACCACCCCTCTTACGGGAGGATGCAGAACTGTGCATCCCACTACAAAGGTGAGTTATTACTTTCAATGGGAAAAAGTACTGCTAAACCTGAAAAAGATACCATGGTGAAAACCATACTGCATCCCAGGAAGTGGGTGGCTGATAAAGTCTCTTGCTTGATTGCATGCATTAAAAGGTGGCTTAACAGTGTGTAAAGGCTTCTTCATTATGCCTCCCATACTAAGCCCCAGATCAGCTGGCACTGGCTGCCACTGGCTGCCACTGTCCCGGCAGTGAAGGTTGCACTTGGTTGCTGCTACTACCCTGTGCATCAGCCACCAAGCCAAGAACTGTTTTATCAGCTGTGCTTCAGAGACGAGGCAAGGAGGAGGACACCGGAGAGGAGATTTGATAGGGGAAATAGGGCTGGTGGCATTCATACTGATCTGTATTTGGCATAGAATCATAGAATCAACCAGGTTGGAAAAGACCTTTAAGATCAAGTCCAACCATTCCCCAGCACTGCCAAGGCCACCACTAACCATTGTCACTGAGGGTCTCATCTACATGGTGTGTGAACACTTCAGGGACAGTGACTCCACCACTGCCCTGGGCAGCCTGTTCCAGTCCCTGAGCACCCTTTGGGGAAGGAATTGTTCCTCATCTCCATCTAAACCTCCCCTGGTGCATCTTGAGGCCATTTCCTCTTGTATTGTCCCTTGTTTCTTGGGAGCAGAGACTAGCCTGCTCCTGGCTCCATCCTCCTGTCAAGCAGTTGTAGAGAGAAATAAGGTCCCCCCTGAGCCTTCTCTTCTCTAGGACTAAACCCCGCTAGGTCCCTCAGCCGTTCCTTATCATGTTTACTTTCATGTTCATTAGGCACCACATTTCCCAGCAGTGGTAGGTTCTGCATCACTAGGCCATACCTTGTGCCTCCTTACCTTTACATTTCTAATTTAGTGGGATGGTGACAAAAGACTTCAAGGATATTAGTCAGTGAGCTGAAACTGGTTGACAACAGTAAACTCCCGACTCAGCAAGTGCAAAAGAGAAATGATCCTCCACTCCCCCTATCTATTCTTTCTTTAGAAGAGTGTGAAAGCATTTTCTGAGGGTAGGATTTAGTTACTCACCTCCTACTGACGTCCCCTGGTGCTGATACCACCTACAGCACGTTTGTAGAACGCTTTTATGTTTTGACTTCTTAGACATGCAACAGAGCTGAAGCAAAATAGTTCCCTTCTTCTTTTGAAGGCACCTTATTTGAAGATATTCTTGTTTAAATAATTTAGTATGTCAGCACTACTTCAGACAGGTTTACTGGATGACGTTAACATTGGGAGCCTTCAGTGGGAGGTGAGTTATAATCCCAAGAAATATTGTTGCAAAATCCAGAGGGTAGACACCAAGACCTTCCAGGCCTCTTTTTTAACTTTTTTTTCCTCAATAAAATTTACATGGATTCTCAGCTATCCTGCTCAAGACACCTAAAGAAGCCAGTTTGCTTGAGCACAGGTTGTTGTGGGATTACAGTTTTATTCACAAGCAGTCACATTTTGCTACATTCCTACTGTTTAAACCCCAGAAATTTACCCTAACACTTGTATTCAGATCGAGTATTCATGACAGGAGTGATTTTTAATTAGCTCTTGCTCTTCAGTATTCCATTTGCCTCTGGCAAAACCCATTCAATTTTATACAAATCAACCATGTCTCCAAATGTTAGTTTGACATGGATATCTAGGAATTAATTCCTATTTTTAAAGGAGACAGATCTGTCTTGGAATATCTCAGAGCTTAGGTATTTGAAATGTGAGACACCTTGGTCCATGTGTCTATGCTGGGTCCACACTGGTGTAGTACTTTCTGGCTCATGTCCATTTGGTGTAGAAGTGATTGTTGCTCTTCTTTCATGAAAAGTCAAACCACTTTATAAAAGTTTACGAAAGAAAACAACTTCCAAAACATGGGGGTTTTTTTGTGATCTTTTTTCTCCATCCAGCTTTGCTTGTGTCCTTCAGATGATGTCATTCTCTGAAAAGAAGTGGTGTCAGTATTTCTAGAGATGTTTCTGGGCTCAGTGACATCAGTTTTACTAAGTTTAGCAGAACTGCAAAAGTCTAAATTAAAAAACCACTTCACTGTCCTCTGGTGCCAGAGCTAAATCAGCAAATACTGTTTTCAGTGAAGCATTGCTACATTTTTTCCCCAAAGTTTCTTTCATTGATGGGGTTTCAGCAGGGGAAAAAGGGGTATTTAGAGAACAGATCAGAGCACAACTAAAATTTTACCATGCCACAGTTTTGGAAGGCCTCTATTTATCTCTGTCATGAATGCTTTTCAGTACAGTGAATACCGTGTTACTGAGTTTACTACAAAAATGCCAGTGTTAATTGTGCTTTTGTTGCATGTGAAAAAATCCAGCTCAGTCTTTGGCGATTGCCTCTATCAAAGAAAATACTTGTTTCGGTTACACATGTTGTCAGAGGATGCTTTACAACACCCACAGAAGGGTTTCAGGAATGCCAAGAGCATACACACATACTGAGCACCCCACTCAGAAGTCTACAGCAAAAAGGTAGTTGGTATGACCTGGGCAAAGCTTTCTGCAGCTGTGTTGGCTTTACTTTGCTAATTATGGCCAAAACCAAACCCCTCCTTGACTTGAAGGGAGCAGAACACCTCTAGGATACCTCCCTTATTTATTAATGCTATTTAGCAGGAAGAAAACTGCCTCTTTAGTTTCAAGGGGTTTTTATTTTCTTGATGAATTAAAAATCTCATCTACTTAGTTCTTATCCATCTGAAGAATATTTTCATTGGGAATGTGTAGAAATTAAAGATTTGTCTAGTAGGATGGGATAATGAAACCACTCAAAAACACCTCCATCCAAAGCTACATATTGAAGTGGAAGGGATTCTGTTGAATTGTGTGCTATTTCAAATGACAGCAGAATTTTGCTGCAATATTGGTCTCTGACAAGATTATTTCTGGGGTCTCACTGAGGTATTGGATTTAAATATTCACTGTGCTTTACTGTGGAAACCAAAATCAGTTTGTTGAAGTTTCTATTAATGCTTTTTTTTTTTGTGGAAGGAAATTCTCCATGCTTTAAAATGCTAATGTAAATATATGAAGTGCTGCAGTTTGACCATAATGTTGAGGTAGTAGAGCATGGCAGTTACTTTAAAAACTTAAAGTGTTGACTACAGTCATCTTCCACTAAAAGAAAAAAAAGGCATATGCTTCTGTTCAGCTTATGCCAAAAGTGTTTAGATACCTAATAAAGCAATCTTTCGAAAGTTAATCACTATTACTCTTCTTTTAAAGGTCAATAAACTGAATTAATAGATGTTGAGGTAAAAAAACCCCAGTGTTTTAATAGCTTACACAGAAAGGTTTTGCCTGCCCAACTACCCTCTTTATGCAGCTTCTTTCTCCTCTGGGCTGCAGCTTTTCTCAAGCTACTTAGAGATTATGGCTACCCAGAGCAGCAGTCCGTGGGTTTTCTCACTTTTTTTTACCTCACTTCTTGAAATCAGGGAACTGCTAACTTCAGCTGGGCCTGAATATGCATGAATGATGACTAGCACACATTTTTCAATGGGAAGGAGGAGGTTAGGCAAATATGACACAAGCTTTGGAGGACGTAGAGTTTGCGGGCTGTGTGCTCCTACCCTCATGTCTGTTTTTAGCTTAGTTCATTGACAGCCCCTTGAGGGAAAGAAGCTTCTTACTTTTATAAATTTGAGAATATATTCAATTCTACTCTTTTTTTAAATTTAGTTTATTCTTAAATTTTAATGTTTTCCTTTCATGATGTATATTTTTTTAATCTCTCGACAGAAAAAATAAACGTATTCTTGCCTACAAGCCCACCTGATAAAACTAGTTTAGCTACAAATTTTCTATATGGATTTTCCTTTAGAACAAATATGATTTTCAGGCTTTCTGTAGAATAAGGAAATAATTCCATAACACACTGTAACATTGAAAAGAAATCTGTGAGTTAGCATATTACAAGAAATTAAACCCAATGTGAACGTGATAAGGAAAATGTGGTTGCTTTTGTAATGGATGCAGCTTGTATGCTATTATATCATAATACCATATGACTGATGAAGCTAAAGCTAGTAATCACAGAGAAATGTTGGAGGAAACCTTGAAAACAGGCAGGGCTTTTGGAGGAGGATGAAGGAAACAGGAAAATAAACTAAGCCTGTGTTTGAGGATTGTTGGTAAACAACAGTTGTCTTACTCAAAATTTAATATTTTATTATTTCTTCAGACAGAGAATATCCCACCTTTACTTGAAGCAGCATTGGAACCCTTGGCTGTCTTGCATGACAGCTCACAAATTGTGAGGTTGAGTTCTTTATTCCATGTTTGTTACGTTATGTGACTGTTTCTGAACTGATAAAATTGAAAGAGTCAGAAATTAATGTCTGGTTCAGACTATTTATTTATCTTACAAGTGTTAAACCAACATATACCTGTCAAATGTTCAGATTACTTAAGGTTTAGATTTTTAAAAAAATCATAACTCTGCTGAAGTGCTGAAAGGCTGTTTTATTTGCTTACAAGTAGATGAAAAATGCCAGGGTTCTGAAATTTAAAATGCTTATTTATATGCAGCATTTTTAGCATACATTCCATTAATTTAACGGAATATATTCTAGGTACAAGTGATAGTTGAGGTGACTGACATGACTTAAACTCTTAGGGAATGTTAAATCTTGAGAATAAATTAATTTAAGAAGGAAAGAGTGAGTGACTGAAGCAGTAATACGCTGTTAGACACTCCAATAAAGATTATGTGCATAGCAAGTAGTTCAGTTAACATCTAAGCTCTGACATATCAGAATTTCTGCACTTTTATCAGTTTGAATTATGAAGTCATCAAGCATGATAGAGAAAAGACAGAAACAATGAATTGTTATTCTTTAAGGAAAGCTGTGAGGCTGTCAGAACAGTAGTGCCACTTTACCTGTTTTAAGCAGAAGTCAGAAGGGATGTTAAACATAGAAAAATGCTCTTGTCTATTAGCCAGTCTGCAGATTTGATAACTTATAGTAAAGATGATACTAAAGATATTTGGAAGAATTAACCACAGATCTTTGAGTAAGTTACAAACTTCAACAAATCTGATACTTACAATGCTGGAAAAGGCAATGGGTCATTATTTTCCATTTACTTTAAATGTAAGTGCAGGATGATAGACAAAACTGCAACTGGGTTAGCTCATCATTAGAGCTTGAAGACACCGCAGGAGATGCAGTCAGTAAGACATCAGAGGATGAATGTTTACTTGAGTCAGTCAGTATAATTTTGTGAAGAATGGGACCTGTCACAAAAACGTCAGTGATACTGTGTCATGCAGAGAAGACAACTCTGCTTGGCGACTGTATTTCTGCATTTCTGTAAGGCACTTGATTCAGCATCACGTGTGTTTGGATTTTGAACCATCCTATGCTTCATTGGTTTGGTGCCATTATGAAGACTTATAATTTAGCAAGCATTCTTAAAAATACTATGCGTATTTTCAACATTTCTTAAACTCATTATTGTAACTTCAACTAGTTTTCCTTCAATAACAGAGTTTAATATTGAGGTCCCTGAGGCAGAAAAACTGAAGTTTTAAAAACTTTGAGTCTTTCTTCATTTAATCAACATGTTTGAAAGCTGGAAAGTGCAGGATTATATTTGATATCAGTTTGTAATTAAAGTGAAAAATGTGAATTTTTTACTTAAAGGCATAGCATTTCAATATTATGTTGGATAATATTGATATTATCTAACTGATATTAGCTATTAGAAATTTTATAGAAATCTGTTCTTAATTTCAGTTTAAAATTCTTTGTATTCTGGTCAACATTTCCTATTAGATATGAAGTAAAACAGATATCTTAAGTGAAGATTTATTCAAGACCTTCTTCTTTGGCCAAAATCCCTGTTCAGTTGACCTACCTTTCATTGCAGACTGCAAGAATTCACATTTAGATGTGCTTTGTCAAAGGGATACTTCACATCCTTGGTGTTTGTCACAAATGGTTTGTCTGTGAATGGAGGAAAAGCAATACAGAAAACATCTTTCAATTATTTAGAAGCAAATACAAGATCAAAAAAGTGACATCGAGTGCTTGAATGTTGGGGTTCTCTCCAATGCTGAACCACTGCTTAGGTACCAGGATGATAAATTATTCACCAGAACTTTTCAAGTTTACTGGTGTAAGACTGAAAGCAAGGTAATTAAATGGAAACATAGTTTATATTACTTACAAGCAGGTTGAGACATACTCATTTTGTAGGATGCTGCTATGTGAATTTTTCTGAAAATTGTAAAACAGATTACTGTAAAAAACCAAATTTTATAAGCATTTCCTGCTGAATGTTGACATGTTGCATTCCTTTTTCCCATGCATCAAGCATCTCAGTAGTGTTTTTATTAAGCAGCCATACTGTATATGCTTAGGTACTGCATAATAAAACATTTGTATAGATTCTTGTTTATAGTACACCAGCTGGCAGTATTTAGAAAGGTCTGTCTGATCTGTGTTGATTGGTAAGACAGTGACTTTACTCTGTCATGCTGTTTAGTCTTCAAGGTGTTACTATCATATGAGAAAGGCAAAAATAGATTTCAGGATACTGTCATGCTTCAGTAATCTGTCTGTTATTGAAATTTTTGGTATTCTAAATAACTTTTATATTGAAAAGTTCTTACGTTTAATTTAGAAACTCCCTGTGGACCAGCATAGATACTTAGAAAATCATGGTCCTGAAGAGGAGCACTAGGAAGATACTGACAAAGACACCAATGAAATTGAGTGAGAACATTGTAACGACATTTGTGTTGTAAGAATCTGCTGTGTTTATCCTTTGCTCATTTGAAAAGAAAAAAATAAATCAACTGCTCAATCTAACATGCTTCAGAGATTTCTTGACTCTGGAATGTCACCTCTGACAGTCAAACTTCAGAGAGGAACGATTTATTAAAATCACTTTGAATCACTAAGTAAAATGTCTGTGCCCATGGCAATGCAAGCACAGTTATTTACTTCCTCATACATTTGTTATTTATTTCTAATGTTTTGCAAACTTTGGTGAAATAATTTTGACAAAATAGCAGATAAGTTGGGAAATGTCATCTTGGCTACGCTGAAGCATGGGCCTTACAATCTGGAGCTTCTTGAGTGAGTCTGTGGACTAAAAGAGGCAGGAAACTCTTCTAAGCCCTAAGCCGACCCAGCCTGCCCCAGCTGCACTGAGGGTGGCTGTTCCCAGCTGGCTGCCTACCTCTGTTGTGCTTTTTTTAAATCCTTGAATTAGTCAGAGGGTGAGAGAAAGAAGTGACTCATGAACCTCACCTTAAACACAGCCGCTTTGAGAGGTTAGAGCATCCTGGTGTCATCCATAGCCCTGAGGCGAAGACAAGTATCTTTTGGCTTCTCTTCCTCAAACAACTTTGCAAAGGTTTCTCCTGAGATGATGCTAGAAGCTATAAAGTTAGTAGACTTGGTTGATGTATGAACATGCATATTTAACTTGAAAATCAAGAAATTCTCTGAAAGAGGTAGATTCTTTCTATGATTTGTAAAACTTCTAGTTTGTATTTCCTTTTCAGGCTGCCATTAACACACGAGACAAAAGAACAGCACAACTGAAAAAAACCCCAACCTGTTAAAATGAGTGCCTTGAAAATAATTGTAGGAAGAGATAGCAGTGAATGCTCTCCAGGAACTCAGTACTAATCATTAAGTTAGGAAAAATTAGATGTTTACACCTTGCATTTAAATATAACCTATTTGTACCACCTGTTTGGTAAGAAAGGCTACTACAGTACAGGTCCCTCAGAGTATTAGGTTTTTATAAGCCTGAGGGCTTTTTCCCTTGGGAAAACAACCATGGGAAGGATTTAGACCTGTCTAAATAGGTCTACTGCTTATTTGTATTCAGGACTTCACTTGCTCACTTGACCAAAAATAATCTATATTTTTACCTGTGATTCCAACACTTGAAAGGGAGTGAAATGAATTCTAGTTCACCTTGAGCATCACCAGAATAACGTCCATTATTTCTGAGTAAAAATAATGGGATTGTGTAAGTAAAGCTTGTGCTACATCCAGTTCAACTTTCATTATTATCACAAGCTTCTCCACCAAGAAAACTCGGGTACACGATTTACTATCTCTTTGCCATGAAAATTTGTAACATCTTCTTTTTAACTCTTCTGGCATTTCTGGCAGAGAAAATTCACCTGCTCCAAAACTGTGAATTCATTCTTTATACCTGCATTTAAGGGATTTAATGCCTGCATGCTGGAAAGCCAATATTAACTTGGTTACTGTGGTAACAGACTCATTTTCAGCCTGTAATGAGTGCTTCCAGAAACAGGGCTGCTATTTTTGAATATTATTTATGTAAATGTTTTAAACACCTTTCTCCCATACCTTACCTCCTGCTAATAATCCCCAAGTATAAAGGTACTGGTATGTGAGGCTTTCTCATAAAGTTTGGATTTGAGTGGGACTGTTCATTTCAATGAAGTTAAATTCAGATGCTTTTGTAAAACTCTGCCCTATCACTCCAATTAATACTGTGTGGAAAGCTTACTGTTACAACTGATTGCCACACTGGTGCTCCACTCTTCTTCTCTCTTTTACAAAACCATGTAAATTAGAAGACCTTATGGCCTCTTGGTTTTTACCAGTGTTTTTGAGAGACAGAAAGAGACTGCTCACTGATGCCTTTGAAACTGGGTATATCTCAGTTTAATAATTATGTTGGTGGAGACAGGAACATTGTTCCCCGGATTTCTTGTAAAGTAATAAGAACTCTTTAAATCACATCACAAAAACATTAAAAGGATTGCTCATCATTTATAACGCTGCCAGTACCTTTATGAGATGCTTTTGTTTTTCCCCTTAGTGCTTGGCTTTCATAGGAATTAAGTTTTCAGAAATATTTCCTCACATGCATCCATTCTAAAAATGTAGTATACCAAGGCCTACTGGCTGGCTCATTCTTGCCCTGCTCCTTGCCCTGGCTGTTTCTGTTGCATTAAGAAGAGACAGTCCTGCTACTTCCCCCTCCTGCCTGTATGGGATGATCAGATTTTTAAGTTTCTTCATGCCAAAATCTAGAAACAAAATTTTGTATGCATAACCACTTTGAAACAAGAATCACATATGTTAGCAATCAGAAATAAAAATCGTACAGAGCTTAAAACAATGGTTAAAAAAAAAGGAAGAGGAATTATAAATATTATAATCGTGCAGATAACTAAGTCTTTCTTACAGAGGCTAACTTATTTTCACAACATAATAGCTGAATAACGCAAATAAAAGCAGTATAATTGTCAGAGTCATAGTTACTTTTTAAGTAACCAAAGAATGGTTCTTAAGGAAATTATACAAACATACAAAAAGTTAATGATGAGACAACAATAAAGGAATTAAATACAGATGCCTGCATTAAATTTGTTCACTGCTCAGAAATACTTTGGAGGACATTTGCTAAACCACAGCCAGCAGCCTCCCAAAGAACTTGGAATGACGCAAGCCTGCTCATCCAAGGGAAGGAGGATGTGGCTAATATGACAGTTCACCACAATTATGCAATTTTTAGATAACAAACCTACTAGCAGTGCTAGCAGTACCACTATTGTTTTCTCTCTCTGCTGTGAAGAGTTCTTACTATAACTTGGAATGATCTCTGTATCATTTAAACATCCCTAGTAATTGGTTGTCTCCTCTGAATTCACCTGAAAATATGCACTATGATAGTTCATATAAAAAAAAGTAATAAAAATAAAAGTGTGCAAATTTGAGCAAGGTGGCCTCCAATATCATCCCCAACTCACCTTCTTTCACAGTGCTGTATTTGCCCCACATTTTGTAAGTACAGTAGGTGGAATGGGCCGAAGCAGCATTTCAATCATGTTTATTGACACAGCATTATTACTCACTGAATTCAGGTTTACTATTTAGTGCAGGGATGCTTTTGTTTCATTCTCTTGCTTCTCTCCTGGAAATTTCTCAGTGTATCTTTGAATCTTTTTTCCCCTTTCTACTCCATTCAAGAGTTAATAGTGAGTTAATTGTACCCGATACATGGAGGTGATTTACAAAGTGAGTACTTGTTTTTTATTCTGCGATCATTGCCTATTTTTTAAAGTGCTGCTAGATATTTCTTAGAAACAAGGATCAGACATCTTACTCTGTAATAGAATCTTACTATCTGTCCTCTGAAATTCCCATTTTAATCTTTTGAACTGAAAGACAAAATTGCTTACCAGTCTTTTTCTTAGCTGGAAGGACCTTTAGCTAATCCTACAGCAGTAAATTATCAGAAATTCCTCAGCTACTTTATGCTGGGCTGCAGCACGTGTGGATTATGGCCACTAAACTTCCAGAAGATGATATCTGCTGGGGATAAGCACACAAGTTCAGTGATTTGGCATGGCTGGCACTGCAGTACACAGAGTTCAATGAGGGCAGAATCACCTGCAGTATCTCCTGTGTCCCTGTCATAGCAGCTTTGCTCTTACTCATGCTCTGCAAAATACCATTGCCTGCTGGCTCAAACAACTTTTAAAATACATAGCATAGTGTGGGATGATCTGTTTCTTTATTTAAGGCAGAGGGATTATGCCTGAGAGGGCCAGCAAAGCTCTGTAATGAATTGCTGGTGAGGAGAGATGGCTAGCAACTGTTTTGTGTGCATATGGACAGCAGCAGAAGAAAATCCATCAGCAGTACCTTAGAGGGATCAGTGAAAAGGCACAGGATGAACAGGTGTCTCTGCCCCCTGCAGGATCCTGATAATTGCTCTGATTGGACTGTTCAGGACTAAATCTCTCCACAGACCTCGGCACAGAGCAGCCCTCACAAGCGCGCGCCTCTTCTCACTCTGCTCAAGCTTCTTCACTAGCCAAAAGGGGCAAGGTCCTGCCTGACAGGAGGGGCCAGGATCTCCAGCTCCTGCATTTCTGCCATTCTCTTTCCATTTTTGTCTTGCTGACAATGCTGTTGTCCTGCACTGCCAATATGCACTGTATAAAGCCCTAACAGAACCATGGGAGGTTGTTTCCTGTGTGGTGGCTCAAAGGCCCAGAGACAAAGAGCAGCAGGGCAGACTCCAGAACTGTAATGCTGTTTCTATTTTGAGGATAGTTTTGGTTTCCATTCAAAATTTTTAATTTTACTGGGAGACAGTAACAGTCTAATCTGGTTCTATTGCTTCCACAGCCTTGCCAGACTGTGTTGTGTTGCATATAAAAAGCCAAAATGCTGCATCTGACGTGTGTTTCTCCAGACAAACTATCTGAAAGCACACTGCTGTTGTTAGCATCAGAATTGAATAGATGGTGAAGTTCACGTTGTAAATTATGCTTTTGTTCTACTCAAACCAGAGATTTTGATCAGGATGTGAGGGGAGCAGGGAGTTATTTTAATATTCTGAAATACTAAAAGCTTGTAATAATCTGTAAAATGTCGTGCTTTAGGGAGTATAAATATCTTGGGGGGGGGGGACAATAAAAATGTTGGTGGTAAATACATTTGAAAATTATTAATTTTAATACAGTCTTGTGTGTAGTTATTGGAGGTTACCATGCGATTAATCTGATCTTGATGAGGAACCAGTGTAGGCGAAAGATGAAGATGCTTCTCCTTGCCTCTGTCCATTAGTAGAATATTTATGTATTCTTAATAGGCTATTTCTATTTCCCTCCTGCTGCCCATAAGAAAGTGCTTCAGAGAACAACTAACAGCTTTTGAGCTCCATTTATCTGTTGGTTTTCATATGTTTAGCAATAAATTAACTGATTTTTCCAATACCTGTGGCAATTAGTTATTTTGACTCCAAAGCCAAAGCACAGTCAAAGCATCAGAGCTTCTTTTCTTTAAGAGGAGAACAAGGGAAGAGATTGTTTCCTTGTTAAGAAGTTAAAAATAGATTTTGCTTGTTCTCTCATTTCAAATTCCTGGGTCACTATTGGGAATTAAATAGTTTGATAATACTGGTAATGCCATGGGTTATACAGAGTAAGGGAAAAAATGATATTTTTTGTAATGGTTTTCTCCATTGGGTCACTGATAGCAAGAGGGCATGGGGTTTGGTTTTCTGGTGGGTTTTGTTTGGTTTTGTTTTGTTTTCCTTGCTTGTTTTTAAATGGTATTGATAGAATATGCTCAGCAGTTAAATCCATTTCTCCCACATCACTGCTGTGGATGACAGGATGGCTTTGATCAGGACTGGCCTGAAAAAAACTGTCTATTACAGTCATGTCTCCAATTGCACTGCTTGCACCCTGTAAAGAGACATCCATGTAGACCTCTTTCTGCTTTAGTATTTTTCATTAGTATGATTTATTCCTGGAGTTAGATACCCTTGCTCTAAGAAAATGGTCTTGGGTTATTGCATTCACCACTGGTGACCACTCCAACCAAAGAGAAGCAGCACCAACACCAAATCCTGACAGACTACCCAGCTAGCACATTTGATACATGGGGCACTTTAGCATGAGAGCCATCTCCCAGGTTTTACTGCAAGTTTACAAGGCACTGGGTCATGCTCACAGCTTCTAGATGAAGGTCTGAGAATAGGAGGATTCTAATCCTAATACTAATGTCATATTGCAAAAATGGTGCAGTGTGAAAGCTGTAATTACTTCTGTGTACCAGTAAGAAATTTGTATGAGTATCTGCTCACTGTAATATCCAGGGCCCTATATCTCCAGGGACATATTAGAGTGCTCCGTTATCCTGGCTGCAAAACTTCACTGAAATTTCCTCTGGTGGACACCAAAGTATTTCAGTGTCCTGACAGAGTGAATTGTACAGGTACCAGAGTTCTTTCATGAAACCTTACTGTGATATATTAGCCTGTATATGCAGCCCATAGCAACTTTACAGGAACAGCTGTAATATTTAAATTCAAATAGTGCTTGATGTCAGACTCTTAAGGGAATAAAAAAGTATTGCCAGCTTTAAATATTACCAATTTCTTGCATTCCTCTTTTTTTCCTGGTGAACAATTCTATCGTGATGACATAGAACAGTCATAACATTTATTTTAAAAGCTGAGAGCGCGTTTTTGTAAGCAATGAGGATAAACATTTAAGTGTCACAACTGACTGCTGAAAAAAGAGAATTAGTATTCATTTGTGGTTAATTCTTCCCCCTACCTCAAATTCTAGGTTTTCTGGTGATATAGCGCTATGCATTTATAAGGCACTAATAACCCCCTTCTAGGGCAGGATATACTTGAAGAAAAAGGTTATTAATACACTTCATAATGAACTGCATGCCATAGGGAAATTGAGCCTAAAAATGTGAACGATTGATAAGGGACTGTTGTATTTTTTCTACTGAATGAGAAAAATGTAATATGTATGTAAAAGAACCAAAAATGGGGCTGGTTTAAAAATAGGATGATTTTGTTATAAGGCATTTGCATCCTCCCTCTGCTGTTTATTTTATTCTAGGAAGTGCTCCACAATTTGCACCCTCACCTTCTGGAACCTGTGCATCTCTTTAAACCAAATTGTCGTAGAGCTTATTCAGTGCTTTTGAGTATTAATACTAAGCTATATAAATCATCTAAATTTCTAATAGCATGCAATAAGTGGTTTAAAGGAATATTAACTCGAATCAAATCTGCTAGCTTCAAAATACCTCACTGTTTAAATACCTCACTGTTTGCTTGTTTAAAAGCACCTCACTGTATAGCACTTTGATCAGGTCTTGTCATCTTAGTATGATTTTGTTGTATTTTTGTTTCTTGTCCTGTTTTCTGAGAGAAGAGAAACATCTGCAGTTGACCATTTGGGGAGAACTGCAAAGCTCTATGTATGCAGACCTTCCTCCAAACCTCATTTCAGGCTGTTTGGATCCTTTCAGGGTTTGCAGCAGGTTTTGGTTCGGCATGCTGGTCAACAGTATGTACACACAGTGATATGCAGCTCATGGTTCAGTAGTGTTTCTTGCATGCTTTATCACAAGTTTATTTGTATTTGATTATTTCCATCAAGCTGACTTTGTTGGTTTTGCTAAAACAACGCTGACTTTTGCTATTCTAAAGCAAATAGCTCTTGTGAACAGGTTCACCACGGACCTTGAAAATATATTGGCATATGGACAACCAAAGGACAATCATTGCTGGCACACTGTGGGATTATGACTACTCCTCATGCATGCTCTGAGTGCTTCCTGGTCCAGTTCTTGTTCTCCTAGGTGGTGCGTGTTGGGCATTTGCTTCTTTGAGGTTGATTATGGCTATCTAAAGGAAAGTATGCAGGCAGTTATATGTAACAGCGTTAAAATTACTCTACTTGTTCAAAACAAAGGTCCACCTAGCTCTGTTTGCCATCCTTCAATAACAGATATTTGGGGAACAATAAGAATAGGGTGGGCAGAAAGGGGTACTTTTTCCAGAAAGTCATTTTCCAGTAACAGGCAGTTTAAAGGCTTCCAGAGTCAGAGGGAGTACATTTTGATTCAATTTGACTCAGGACATTTGCCTGAGATCTAGTCAAATCAGTTTTGCAGCCTTTTTACACCTTGATTCATCTGCAGTGTCCAGTTGCAAAGACCTTGACCCCTGAATTCTGATTCCTTCATATCTGCCCTCCCCCAGCTTCATTTGATGTCATTGTTGTTGTATGCTTGCTCCATTTTTACCTTCTTTATGGCAATTCTGAGTTTATAGAAAACTCTGACGCTTCCCATCCACAGTAGTATTGTTGTCAAGCTGAAGAATCCTCGTTTATGTAACACTTCAAAGTAAATCTTAATTAATATGCTGAAATACTTCCCAGCATTTTCCAATATTCTTCAACAGAATCTAATCTGAACTTTTGCTAAAATAAAAAATTAATTATCGGAATGCAAGCAACCAATGTCTGCATTTGGGGATTTTTTTGTTACTTTCCTGTATCAACCATTTTCTGGATCTGAATAGCGCATTTCTTCATTTCTTTCAGAAGAAAAAAGTACAAACACTCCCCCACACACACACGCAGAAGGAAAAATAGCTATCCAATAAGGAGATCTTCTTAAATTTCATTTTCCCTGCATACGACCTAGATTTTTGGCTGCATCATTAGGAAACATATTAGCTTTACTTTTATGAGTGCACATGTATGTATGACTGTGCATGTGTAATAATATTTTTTTCAGCAGTTGCTATGGAAAACAGTATTATGTGGTGAATCAGGCTTTGACTTTTGTTGAAAAGTGTCATTCTGCTTATTTTACAATAATTTTAATTACAAATATTTCTTGCAAATTAAAATATGAACAAGTGGGATGTATGCTTAAGTGGGGTTTGAATACACTTTAAAGGTGATGTTTTTTTGCAGCTTACTGTATGATGTGCAGCATTTTTAATGCCACTCTATAAAATAAAAGATATCATAGAATCACAAAAGCACAGAATACCAGGTTGGAAGGGACCTCAAGGATCATATGGTCCTATCTTTCTAGGCAAAGCATGACCTAAGCTAGATGTCCCAGCACCTTGTCCAGCCGAATCTTACAAGTGTCCAGCGTTGGGGAATCCACCACTTCCCCAGGGAGGTTATTCCAATGGCTGATTGTTCTCATTTGAAAAATTTTCTTCTTGTGTCTAGTTCAAATCTCCTCAGGAGTAACTTGTACCCATTACCCCACGTCTTTTCCATGTGTCTCCTTGTAAAGAGGGAATCTCCATCTTCCTTGTAGCCACCCTTTAAATACTGGAACATGGTGACAAGGTCTCCCTTGAGCCTTCTTTTCTCAAGGCTGACCAAACCCAGTTCCCTCAGAATTTCCTTATATTCCCCGTGCTTTGATCATCTTTGTTATAAAATTCTCAGCAGTAAAAGTGAAAGTATTGGAAGGGGCAGTTTCCCTGTCCCTAGGACATGTCTGAATGCATTCTGTTCTGCAGCAGGACTAAATATTTGGAGATGAGCTGAAGGGTACATGCATCCACCACAGAATAGCTAACCATCCAGTCATAACCATCCCGTCAGTTAAGACATAACTGCTTGCTTTTTTTTTTTTTTTTTTACCACTTTACTGTATTTAGTCATTGGACCAAAAAGAGCATGACAATCAACATTAACTGGGGTATGGACTACAGGGTTAAAACTACCTCCTGTTAAGTTTTGCAGCAAGTGGATCTTAAATGTTTCAAGTCCATGTTCCAAGTGTTGCCCTTGCTGTGGATATTATTTAAATATTACTTCTCTAGGCTTTCTTTTTCCTCCTTCTTTTTCTTTCCTCTTCCCAGCTCAAAAAACTCATCCATTCTTGTGAAAAGTGACAAATGTGTTCCAGCCAAATGTTTGCATTTGGCAAATTATTATTTTGACGTCTTTCCACATCTGTTCCCTTTCTTTTTCTTCTCTCTCTTTTTTTTTTTTTTTTTTTTTTTTTTTTAAGAAGGCTGTCACTCTGCACTACATGGAGGAATTGCTGATGTCCCATTTTTAGATCATGAAGTGAAATACATGGGAAGTGGGAGAAACCTCCTAATTTCAGTTAACATTTCAGAGCAAGAGGCAAAGTATTTTAAATAAAAGTAATGATGAAGAATGGAAAGTTGTCATAGCAGTATTTTGCAAGTCAGTTTATGGCAATTATGCATTTAAGGCTTCATCAATTATTTTTTTTCTTTCTCCATCAGCTCCCTTTAATGATCTTAACATCAAATCTGTTTTATGTAAGCCTTATAAAAAGAACAAAGCAAAACTAGAATCTGAAATAGCCATTTTCACACCTATTCCTTCTCCTATATATAACTTTTCTTTACAAAAATTGTTTCCTGAAAACCTTGAAATTTGTAGTTGGAATAAGAGATGAGAGCTGTTCAAAGAACCTCATATTAACTTTGGCCTGTTAATTCATTTTTTATCTATGTGTGACATAATAAGTTCAGTGAGTAACTAACTGGTGGTTATCCAAGTAGGGAATTCAAGTCGTCCTAACACTTTTGTCAGAGAAGCTTGGGTAATGAAAGATAAACATGCAAGTGAATAAAACAACAAATCCCTGGCAGTATTAAATGTGATTCAGCATCAGAACTACAGAAAGCCTGTGACTTACTTGCATACAGATGATAAACGAAATCCAAGTCTTGACAGATGTTAGTCTATGTTAGTCTTTGTCTTACCCCTCACTTTTGGCAACAGCTGCTCTTCATCACCAGAAAAAACAAAAGAAGAGATTATATTAGTTTTCATTTTCATTTGTTTTCTCTTCACATTCTACTATCTTTATATTATCTTCAGTGTCCTGTTCCAATTCTTAATCTGATGAAACAAAGAGATAGCAACAAAAAAAAATGTTTCCTCCAGTATTTACCACCTGTCTTTGGGATCCGAACATACTTGTCTTCACCTGAGTTGTCTGTATAAATCTGCAGGCTTCCTGATACTTCTCCCTGCCAACCTACCAAGCCTTTCCTTTGTGAGTCCTAAAAATGACACAAAATATATAGAGAATTGCAAATGAACAAAGACTGGAACTCTGAGCCTTGAACCTTCCGATTTTGCGTCCTTCACACTGTTCTTCATATTTCTCTCGTTCAGATAGCTCTCCCGTATCTGATATATTTTTCCCTTGTTAGCAGGAGGAAAACCTTTTGTGATAATTATCGAGGCTTCATATTAAGTCTTCAGATATTGTATGTCACAGTGGTCTAATAGCAACTGGATTTCTTGTATTAGTATTTTGCATTATATTCTAATTACTTGTTTCAGCAGAAGCTGAAGTAAGTAAATCCAATTAAAAGAACAATGCATTATAGAAATATGTAACTGTGGTGCACCGAATATACGTTGAAAACTTCTGAAGTTAAGCAGATACAATTACTTGCATCCAAGTTAATCCAGTGATGTGTTAGCTAGATTAACAAAGCTTGTATTAATTAATCTGTTTATTGGAAGAAAATTCCATTTTTCCTTTGCATGCTCAAGATCTCTCTGTTTTCTGATGTATTTTTAAAGGCCATTTTTTTATGTGGACTACCTAGCTAATAGTTTTGTTTTCTATTTCTAAATGATTCAACAGTAACTTGTGTATTACTTAAGAACCTGAAAATAGCTGACCTTACAATTTACTGATTTTTATGAGCATATGGTGAGGTCCTTGTTTTTATCTCCAAATTAAATTTCTTCAACTGTAAGTAAATAAAAAGGAAAGTGGGTGAGTTTTATTTCTTTTTTAACAGCCCTGATGTGTATTGATCAGGATTGTTTCAGCTTTATAACGATATCAGTAATATTTGTTGTGTTCCAGGTTATTGAATCTTCCTCAGAGCTGTCTTGTGTGTCATAACATTTTGTAAATGTAATTTAGAAGTGCAACCATTCCCTGCCTTAGGGTATTTTGGGATTTTGATATTCCACAAGTGTATTAAAAAAACAAACAAACAAAAAAGCAACCAACACATGAAGAGCTGGTTGAGCAACTCCTTTGATTTTATTTAAGCTTTTTATTCAACATTATCTAGAAGAATTTCAGGTTTTGTTTATAGTGATAAAACCAAGTATCACTGCGGGAGCAAATTCAGATGAGTGGGACAGTGTGTGGAAAATAACAAAAAGATGGTGAAGCAACACAGAGGAGGCAGAATGTAGGTGCTTTTTTTCATTGTTTTGTTGGGTGGCTGACCCCAAAACATACCTTATATGAATCATAATGTTTTAGTGGAGATAATGCTTTGAAGAAAGCTGTAAGCATGTTCAGTGGAATATGATCTGATTTTTGTCATTCATGCTATTTCTGGAATTCTTTGTGGGAAAAACCGCTGAACCATCTGATATTGCAAATAATGGTTCTTATGAGCCGAAAGAATAAAGTTTGCAATTTCCAAAGGTACCTCCAGAAAGTAGTTGATTTTTCTTTTTTTTTTTTTGTTCCATTTAACTTCTGAATGCTTCTATATAATGTAGATGCCATCTGACAAGTGAAGCAAAAATATAGGTTAGGGTTACAAGTCTGCTGTGTTTTTGCTCAAACAGAGCATTTGAAAGTTGGTTGATTTCTTTGAGATAATGCTTGTCTTCAATAGAGTTCTTTGTTTTACCTATTACATCTCAAAGGATGAAAAAAATTTTTTTGCCAGAAATCTGATTCTTGTATTGGTAAAAACTTGTGGGTTCATATATATTAATTAAAAAAAATAATAGTTTTCTTGTTAAGGCTGCCAATTATGTGCTTAAGTTGTGAAAAGATTTTAGAGGTATGAACCAAGTTATGGATAAAACCAATTTTTACTTTGTGTGTTTTTTTCTCTCAGTTTGCCAAAAAGCAGTTGAGGCACAATGAAATAAAAGTTTGGATTTAGAGGCATTTTGCATGCAAGTGGCCATATACACTGTCAAAGGCATGGGGTTCCGCAACAGCATGAGGCCATTATACTCTGTATGCCTTAAGTAGGTAAAGGTCAATGTGCATTCTCTTGACTGCACACCCAGACTAGTAAAATACATTTTTAAATTGCAAAATTCGTATTTCTAAGTATCACCTATAAGGCTGTATTTGAAGGGACAAAACCCAATGAAACTTCTGAAAACCAGGAACAATGTGGTTTTGAGGACTGATCCTGTGATTTATAGATTTTTTTATTTATGGAACGCATAAAAATGTTTATAAATACTTATAGAACATATACAAATAACATGATTTTAACCTAATTTTCTTAAACAAACAAAAAACGCCAAAAAAAACCCCAAAGCGAAATCAAAAGAAATATGGGCTTTTGTTAATTAGGTGTTTTCTAGGATTTTTTCCCTTATCCATGTTTATAACCATTCTTTCTATCATTTCATCCATTCCTTTTCTCTGTTTTCATTATATTTAAAAGGATTTTATTTTCAGATTGAGCTTCACAGGATTTTTTTATAATCAGTGTTTCATTTTCATGAAAGTAATCTGGCTTTATACATACATTAATGGAAAAAGTGCATTCTGTGGCTTCTTATAGCAGTGGCATGATTGCAGGACCTATAGAACATAGGCCTTTCTGATTTTTCTCTTCTGCTTATTTCACGTATTATTGTACACAGAAGAGTGACCACTAGCTTGAATTACTGTAAGTTTCCTCCATTCATCACTATATACATTGAAATGAGCTGTTTAACAGTATAATACTACAATTACATGAAAGAAAAGAGGATCATATGCATTTTTAACAGGCTTTTTATAGTTTTTCTAAAAATGTTCAATAATTTCAGTTTCATAACTTGCTCTGAAGTTGTTCCAAATTTTTATTAACTGAAATTAATCCTCTTAAATGTATAAAGCATCATCTCTCAATATTTGCTCCTGTTTTAAAGTAGATGAATTGAAACTATTCTGTGTAATCTTGTACTGTATACGGAGCAAGGCAAAAATCTGAGGCGCTACATTCCATGGATTATTGTATAAAAAAGTATATATTTTTACAGATATATATTTGGCTTGTGACATGGCTTCCGGAGCAAAGACACCAGGTGAGGGGGTGTATGGAGCTGGGTAACTGCAGCCAAAGAAGAGGCTGGAGAGTGCACAGAACAACCACTCACTTGCGCAGCTTGTCATCATTTCTGTTTTCTTGAATTTATCATTGGCACTTCCCTGTCCAGATAGGAGTAATTTATTCCAAACTGTGTTATCAACAGCGCTTTTATTTTGGTGTTTCCAAGTTTATCTGATATCAGTAACCATATCTCTACTTCTCGAAGGCAAAACCATCACTTAAAATGAAAATGTGTCATGCTGACAGTGCTAAAGTTATAATATTGCTTATAGTGCTCTTCTGAATGGTATTACAAACCCTCACATAAATGGCTTATAAATGCCATGGCTACTGTGGAAGACAGTGATTTACTGCTGTGTACGATGGTGCTTTCACTCATTGCAGGAAGTAGCTGGGTGCTGTGGTGGTTTTCTGAAATGTTGTAATGCATTTGAAATGTTTCAGACTGTAATGCTAAGAGGAAAAACAACACCAAGGCACAAAACTGAAGGTGGAGGAACTTAGAAATAAAGAAAAAAATGCACATGGGAATTGTTGATATTATCTAGGAATTGAGACTTCTGTTTGAAATATGGTGTGTACCACTTCCTCCATAGATATTGCAACTAATATGTATTTCTGGACAGGTAGCTGTAATAACTAATGGTTGTAATTCCAGAGAACCTATTATACTTACCAAAGCTGTTCTCTTAAAAACATTCTTTAGAGAGTATAATTAACCTTCTGCCTCTTCATGTTCCCGCGGCTCACGACTAACTGGAACAAATAGCTCTGTTATAATTATCTTCCTGCACTTTCTTCCCTCTCTTTCATCTTAAAAAAATTATCATGACTTTCACTTTTTTATGTTTCCTATATTATTTGCAAGATTTTAATTTATATTGTCTTTACCAAAGTCATGTAGAATCACTTTGTTTGAACATAGCTGTCAGGAATTTGAAAACACAATGACTGAGTTAGTTACTTACCCTTTTATTATTACAGGCAGCAGGGTTATCCATTTTTCAAAAGGTTCCATGTCAGAAACTGATATTTTTTTCTTCTTCTCCACCACTACTCTCCTGAGTAAGATGTTTTACAATATCAGTATCCTGACATTTGAAAGGCAGTTTTTTAATTCCACAATTCGTTTCCTCCTCCATAATTTCCATTCAGATTTTCTTTATCCAATTCTGGTTTAATTTTATACTGAAACAAAGTTTAAAAGATCACATGGTTTTGAAATACCAAATTTTTCACTACATCAAATTCTTGCTTTCTGGATGAATAACTAAATTCTTTGTTAATTTTAATTTAAAAAAACACCACAAATTATTTTCTATTTTGTTTTTAATACAAGTCTTCAGGCTTCCCACCATTCATCACAAGGTAAAATTCCTCCTTCAACACACAGTTACAGCCTAAAACAGAGAGCCTGTATGCTGTCTCTGCAACAATATCCTTCTTAAATATTTTTCTTGAACATGAATGTCGTCTGCAAAGTCTTTTTGTGGGGTGAAGGTGGTAATTTAGTGCTGCTATTTTGACTGGGATTGCGGCACATCTTCAGATTTCCCTTCCCAGCCCTGGTTTCTAGGAGAGATTTAGAGACTGAAAAAAATACATCTGTGGGAAGGGAGAAAGGGGAATACGAAATTAAGAAATTGGTTGTAAAGCTTGAAAAAGAAGATGAAAAAGCTGTGACATGGTGGAAGGATGAAAGGCAAGGGGCTATAAAGACAGCAAAAAAGACGTACACACTCCTTTTCACAAGAAAATCCAGCAAAAAATGAGTAAAGAACTTTAATATGTCATTTTTCTTGTACCATCTGTTAACAATCAACAAATAGTTGTTAACAAAGATACTATTTCTGCATCTCTGGTAACTCTTCATCACTGTGAAGTGATGAGTATGACTGATAGTGATGAGTATGATAGCTGTGGTCAAGACCCCCAGATTTGGCTGACACTGGTGAATCTGACTTTTGGCATCCTAGTGCCACTCGTTGCTTTGTTGCTTTACCATTAAGTGGCATCAGGGCAAAGTGCAGGGTAGGCTAAACCCTCTGATAACTGCAGGTCTATAAGGACAGTGAAGGAGAAGTGTGTCCTCTGTAAGATGAGGAGCACTCATGCTTTTTGCTCTGAAGGTGGTTCTAGACTGTGGACTCCCAGAGGCAAAGCAGTGAATTCATACCAGGCTTTGGAGGCAAGACTTTTAAGGACTTTACAGAGATGTAAAATACACCCTGATTGATAGTGTTTAATCATTTTGTGTTCTGGAGTATGCTCAGGAGTGGCAGATTGAGTGGCTGCTGAGCTGAAATGTATCTGACCTGTTGTACCCCTTGGAATCATACCTCCTTGTAACAGAAAACCAGCTTCTTTTCTCTATTTTTTTTTTTTTCCCTCAAATGATTTTGGATGGTGGACACTTGATACCTCTTTTGGAATTTGACTAGTAGGATTTCTTTATAGTATATGATGCCAATGTTCTTATAAGGAAAAAAAAAATCTTCGATTTTCTTCTGATTGTTATTTTTTCGTGTGAGTGGGGATTGTGTAATTGTAGACACCTTGTTTGTATCATATGTTCTGACCAGAATCAATAACTAAATATTTGTGTTCTCTTTATTGAGGGTAAATTTTTATCATTTGGGTAATTTTTCGCTCCATAGCAAGTTGATTCACTTTGTAGTAAAATATGTTTTTGAGGCTTCATTAAAGACCTTATATTTCTGCTTTTCATAGTCACTAACCAAGAACTACTCTTTAAGCCTCAATCAACAGGAAGAATTTTATAGATAATAAAGTAATACACTCTCTTAGGTTTTGTTTATTTGTGATTTTTGGGGAGGTTGGGTTGAGAGGAGCTTTAAATGAAAATATAAGCAGATACCTCTTCCAGTCTTCATTTTGGTAGATTTTCTTAAAGTTAATATCTTGCTGGGATGAATTAAAGCGCAGCAAGTGAGGGAGAGAGCAATTATGAAAGCTGAAGCTGCATGTACAGAAGAAAACATTTTGTGAATACTTTTTGGCATTGCTCTGAAAACCATGCTCAGCACAGTGAGAAACATGGCCGATAGTAAAATTCTTCAAAACAGCAAGTACACCTAATTGTTAGTAAAAAATAATTATTAATTTTTACTTCATTTTTATTTTTTACTATATTATTATTATATATTAAGCTGCTGAAGTCCTACTGGCTTCAGAAATCCCATATAGGAAGCTTTATAAGGCTGAAGAAGTTGTACACTTCAAATGAGTTAACACGGAGTAGTTTCACAGTGGGTTGAGTTAGTCCCATGTGGGGACAAAGTGCCCAAAAGATTTAGTGATCTTGCACACACAGTCTCCTTGAGCTGTGGCAGCATCATCCTCTATGTAAATAACAGCTGATTTCCGCTTGTCTCATTTCAGGAATAGCTCATTTGTCACTCTTCCTGCTGCCGATAAAAGGGACATTTTCTCTGTGAAGAGGAAGACTTATTTTTTTCTATTTTTTTTTATAATTTTTTTAAGTGAGCTCCTTTATCCTTAATAGCTATCACTGATTTTCCTAACAGTATGAGAAAGTGTCAATAACATTTGGAAATCTTAATTTTATATAGAACTCAATGAAAAATTACTAACTGGGTAGAATTTGGAAGATTTCTGTTTTTCAGAGCCAAAGATAGTAGTTTATAACAGAATAATTTATCTATATTTTACCCTGCATTATTAAAAGTGCTTAAATTAAGAGAATGTGCTGTAGCTGTGACCTGTTGTGTAAGCTATTGATTAAGCTGAAATACTGGTTGCAAAAAGACCTAGTTCATTTATTGTCTTAAATTTGCAGTTGAGTATAATAAAATCCCTAAAATCTGGATACATTATTTTTCATAACTGTGTGGTCTGTTGCCTTTTGATTTTCATAATAACTATCTGTTAACCTTGATGATACATGCTAAATATCCATCCTTGTGATGATTTTTAAAGTGAACCTACAGCAACCTATATCCTAGTATAACTCCTTGCTTATGTGTTAAGTACAGAAGTTCCTTTGAATCAGCAGGGGTGGTGGTGACATTTATCATGTAAGATGTTATCTAAAATTCTTAGCTGTTCTTCAGTGATGATATTACTCTTCTCCTAAGCTTAAGTGTTGGATGTGGTATGTCTTCATGTTACAAAAATAAGTTCCTGGTTCCTATGGGTGTGTATGTAATTGGTTGACTACAATCAGATCACTCAAATTAAAAAAGACATTTGACTTCTGATTTTTTAGCTAAAATGTTCCAGCTTATGTGACTGAAATGTCAATGTTATTAAATCAGGCATTTTCCTTTTTGGGTGATAAAATTTTTTTTCCAGGTTATTTTACATATTTTGAGATGCAAATGGTAAAACAGAACAAGTGCAAATGGTAAAATAGAACAAGTGGTGTTATTTTCTAAACCAGCTAAGACTCTCAGAGGTTTCTTTAAATTGAACTTGAAGAACTTATGTTGTCTTGAGAAGGTCTAGGAGTCCTTCACGCTGAGAGAGCTCTTCAGTGTGCAATGCCTGACTCCTAAGCTGAGAAATGCATATCCTCGTCCAGGCAGTGCCCAGTGCTGCTTCCTTTGAACTGCGTGGCAGTATCTTTATACGGGGATTTATTTTCTTTACTGGTGATTGCATAATGCTGGATTAAATCCATTTTTGGGTCCTTGCCACGGTCAGAATATTCCAGAATGTTCTTGGGATAACATCAGAAATCTGAACATTTGAGCAGAGTAGTGGATTTTTCCCTGTCTGATTGTGTATCAGTTACCTGCGGAAATTTGAAGGGGGCTGTGGATTGTGTGGTCTGGGATTTTTCTGTTTGTTGGCTGTTAGAGAGAGGTCAGGAATGGAGATTACTGTCATCTATAAAAAATGTCTGTTCTCTTCTTCTCTGAGGAAACTCCACAAAGAGACTGGGAGGAGACACTGCTGGCTTCATAAACTCATGATATGCAGTGACAAGTCACATTTCCTATACTGCTACATTTGGCTATCTGCTACCTGGTATATAAACAATGTTCATACGTGAGAAGTGAGAAAGTACATAGCACACATGTTTGGGCATGCTGGACTCTGCCACTGACAGGTGTTTACAGATGCCATCCATTGCCTAATGATGAGAAGGGGTTAAGGGGAGCAGCATTACAGGGCAGGGAGGATCCCATATATCTTGGGATCCCTTGGTGGGAATAGGGGTAGCCTGCCTTCAGGCAGCTCTGCTGCAGCAAGTTTATCATGTGTATGATTACTGTGTTGACTGATATGAAAGCAAATTTTGTTGTGTCTGCCTTACTTGTCAAGAAATTTTGAGACTCTTTGATGTGGAAATCTATTCAATTTTTTTCTATGAAATATTTAATAGTGTGATGTGAAGATAAATTAAGTCATCCTGTTTTGAAGGACAGCTGGTTAAGAAATGAAAATCTTCAATCAGTCTAAGGTAATAAAGTATTTAACCCAGATGAGTCTTTTGTTGTACTTGCTAGGAACTATCATGTTTTATTCACTCGGTAAATATACTTAGTGGCTCTGAGTACATTTAAGTGAGCAGGTTCTCCCCTTGTTCCTTAATTTGATTGTGTCTTATGCTGTCCTTCCTTATTATTTCACAAAATTTAAGAGGGTGTGTAGCAAGCTGTATATTTTTTCACTTAGCATGTTTGCAGAGCTGGAAATCGTGTTGGAATGTGTATTTAAAGTCCAAATTATCTCCACCACCATTAAGGTATTTTTCATTTGGTGTCAGTGGAAGCAGACTGGTTTTTCTGAACTAGATTTTCCTTTTTCTAAAACATCAGTAAGATATTCCAATCTTATCTAGCTATCAAAATATCGGCTTTATGAAGATGCTAAATATGTCAGTTGCTAAGCACTTTGGAAAATCTTTTTTAGGTACCAGAGTGGAAGCTGGCTATGTACATGTACAAAGCATTTCATAGAGGCTCTTTCTGAGCATAGCATGTAAGGGAGAGAGACCACTATTAATTTATTCACTGACTTGAGAGCCACAGAAGGGACAGGTGAATGTGTGCAAATCTAGCCGGTAATCATTAGTCTTATGTGGCAAGTTACGACAACTTACAAAGGGTGAGTCATACTCACTGTAAAAAGAAAGGGCTTTAAAAGGTACAGGGACAGGTACTTCATTTTCCATGGAGTGTGTAGTTATTTTTCTTTCCTTTGGAGCCATTCTTGAGATTTTTCAGTAGAGGAATCAAGGCTTTAAAAATAAATAAATAGATTAGGAAATAAGACCTTTTTCATTATGTGCAAAGTGCCGGGCCCATAATAATTGCTGATGTAAGTTAGGTACCACTCAACAGCTGTCCAATATGCTGACTGGACAAAATTCCTGCCCTGGATTCAAGCTGTTACAGCTCAGCATAATGTGTTCTCATTGCTTTAGTACATTGTATTCTTTAAAGAAAAAATAAGCAGTGCACTGAGGGGACAATCAACATGTCTACAACTGATGTTAGTCAACTTAGCTCCTATTCTAACAGCAGGTGGGGAGGGGTAAGTTTTTTGAAACAACCCAGTTGTTCCATGTTACAGTGCGTTATCGCAGCATACAAAAAGACTTCAGTATTCAAATGCAGTTCTAAAACCTTAAGCATTTAAATGCTGTGCCTAAACATACAGATGGATTGTGTAATTTTGACAGGTTCTAAAAAGTATTGTACGCAGTCAGAATAATGTGCTGTTGAGACCTACAGATATACTGAGATTTCTAGAAAGTCATTTATTTACCTGCACGTTACTTACTGTGTACATGTTTCTTTCATGTATTCTTTTCAAGACTAATTATAGTCTCTAAAAATCTATTTTTGGCTGTTTTAAATATCTGCTTCCCTCCTCTTCTACTTTCATTTCTTTTTATGTTTGTCTCCCCCACCTCCCCCCAACCACACACATATTCGCTTATCCTGTTGTTTCACATTCTCATCTCTCCATAAAGTTCTTATTCTCTCCTCCAAGTGTGCTTCCTAATTCTGTTCATATTAGGGTCCAGATTGAGTACTTGAGAGTCACGCTTTCTCCTACAGGTTAGGTATCTAGTCATTATCCGCTCTTGCCTTTCATGTAAAACCTACATGGAGCACTTTATCTTCTGATTATGTGTTCCTGCTCTTCTCTTTTATAAAAGCTTTTGCATCTGTTTTCTAGAAGATTTTCTCCTCTGTCTTTCATGATGGTCATTGTATGTTATTCACTGAAATCTGGGATTCTTTAGAATTATTGTATCAGATGGTCTAGTTCCAACCCGCCTGCCATAGGCAGGGACGCTTTCCTCTACACCAGGTTGCTCAAAGCCCTGTCCAGCCTGTCCTTGAACACTTCCATGGGTGGGGCAGTCATAAATTCTCCGGGCATCTTGTTCCTGTGTCTCACCACCCTCGCAGTAAAGAATTTCTTCCTAATACCTAAAACCTAATCTTAATCTACTCTCTTTCAGTTTAAGGCCATTCCCCCTTGTCTGATCACTACATGCTCTTGTAAAAAGTCCCTCTCCAGATTTCCTGTAGGACTCCTTAAGGTACTGGAAGCTGCTGTAAGGTCTCCCTGGAGCCTTCTCTTCTCCATGTTGAGCAAGCCCAACTTGCTCAGCCTGTCTTCATAGGAGAGGTGCTCCAGCCCTCTGATCATCTTTGTGGCCTTCTCTGGACTTGCTCCAACAGGTCCATGTCCCTCTTGCGCTGGGAACCCAGAGTGGAACACAGTACTGCAGGTCACAAAAGCAGAGCAGAGGGAGAGAATCACCTCCCTTGACCTACTGGCCATGCTACTTTTGAGGCAGCCCAGGATTGTGTAGTTAGACCTGTTACTTATATTGCAGTAGTACTACAGAGGCCCAGATATAGTCCAGAAACCCACCATGTGCTGTAAAAACTGGGAGGAAATTTGATTCACACGCATACAACTGTGGAATGACATCCTTCCTTGAGGAAGCATCTCTTAAATGTGCAGCAACTATAACAGTTATAACAGAGGTCAGTTGAAATATGATGTTAGTCTAGTATTTCTTGAATAAGCCTTTTACAGTAATATAAATAGTAATTTTTTTCCCCCTGACTTTCTAGTGTTCCTTGCAGTCCCTATAATCATATCCCATCAGACCTCCACTTAACTACAGTGTTTATGTCCTAGAGAATTCATGCTTCCTCTTTCCTTCCCCAAAGCACATGGAATGTAATTGTCTTCATGGGCAATTTGCTTAAAATATAAGCATGGTATTGTCAAACTGTAGCTGTTTATGAAGCAAACTTGGGATTGAGAAAGGTGCTGATGTATAAATAAAATAAACTCATTTAATTGTATGGCTGCATTTTTACAGCTGGTATTTGCTTGAGACATTGCCTGTCTACAGTACAGTGAGTGATTAACTGTTGTGACTAGAGAATAATTACTAATTATATTGTAATTTGTAAGCTGTTATATGCATATTTAATTACTTTGGTGATGATACGAAGGCTGTTGGGCCAGAGAAGGTTAGTTACCTTTCTAGACAATTATGAAATATCTACAGTACACTGTGTGCTCCAATATATGTGTTTATAGTAAGCTATGCAGTACAGAAGCCTAACTGCCTGAGATAGTAAATCCCCAGTCTAAAATCATTTCACCATTGTTTTCACTATGATGACCACAGTTTAAAATAAAACGACTCTAGAGAAACAAAATTGTGTGGTCTCATGAAGGTTGTTTGCATACCCATGCATGAAAAATGTGTAGTCTCCTTCAATTAATAAATGTTACCATTACTGTAGGTTTGTACTATTTCACTTTTTTTGAGCAGTATCTGTGTAGGAGGAAAAACCTGAAAACTGAAGTCCATACTCTCATCTAGTAGGTAGTTTATTCCTTTCTTCCTTACTTTCTTTCTTTTACCTCCAACATCTAAGATGCTGCTATTGTGTGGTGATTGCAGTATTGCCCTCTATGCTCATCTTTCAAACAGCTGAACCTCACCCAAAGAAATTTTCTGTCTTATTTTTCAGATTTAATATTAATTTTATTCTCATATGTCCTTTCTTCTTTAGCCCACAAAATAGCTTTCCATACAACAAGCAATGTAGCTCCATCAACTTGAAAAGAGAAAACAGAAAGAAAATGTAATAGTAGAAGGTATACACAATCCAGTCACATGCTATCTTACTTCACTGGCTCTCTTACTTGTCCTTCTGAGCCTAAGCCTTGTGCTTCCAAAGGATGATGGTGTGCTCAGGCATGAGCTTTCTCTCTTTCTGTACATGCCTTACAGATGTGGGAGGAAAAAGATCATATTCAAACTTCTGTTGGTTTTGTCCCACATGTCACAGGCTGCCTGCCTCTTGGAGAAGTGGGAAAATTACATTGTACTATCTCTGAGCAGTGCATGTTGTCACAGAAATATCCAATATCACTCATATCCTGGCGGAGCAGTGTCCATTAGTTGTAGCTTATTTCCTCAGTCTACTTCCCAGTGCCCCAGGGTTTATTGTTTGTTTCTTTCTCCATTTTTTCTCTCTCTCTTTTTTTTTTTTCTCTAATCTTTTCCCTTCCTTTCAAGGAAACCAGGAGTTCCAGCATTTGAATGTTATTTTCAGGTGTGTGTTTCCTGCCTGAACTCATGCTAAAATGCAGACTGAAGCTATAGGTGGGTATAGTTTCTTTTTAACATTTTAGAAGACATTTCTATTTCTGCTTTTTTTCTTGTTAAATCATTAAACAATTCCTCAGTAACCTTTTTTCAAGCTCTTACATGTTCCTTGGATATTTTCCTTTTTATTCCTCCCCCAAGAATCCTGGCAGCCAATATGTTCTTTCCAGTAGGTAAAGCTGCTCTTCATCTCTACTGCCCAATAGGTGGTCTTTTGTAACTGTCCTTACTATTTAGTCATTCTCTTTTTTAATAGTCATCCACTCTTTATTCTGTGTACATTCACCACTTGCTAAACATAGCATTTCCAAGCTAGAATAGGCTGTCCCTTTTGCAGAAATAGCTTATTTTCTTTTTGTTCCTGTACTGCTTGCTTCTGATCCATCATTATGGCTGTTTTCCACTGAGACCATTGGGACCTGTTGTAAAACTAATGTCATTTATATGGATACAAAACTTTACCAAAAACCAGTTGCTTTGAAGATCAGCAGAACTCCCAAGTGGGATAGTTGTTTTTTTGAGGAAAAAAAAAACAATATCTTTCTAGTGATTTTGAGATTAATGTGCAAGAACCTTCATGATATGACATTTACCACCAAAAAAATTGGCCAATTCAGACTTTGACTGAATACAGTGTTTCAACAGGTATTTCCAACATGTTTTATCTTTTGTGTGAGGAAATCACCACTACCCATAAAGCTTCTGCAACTTCAGTAGAGACTGTTGGGATCAAACATTTTTTCTGTAGGAGGGAGAATGATAAAATATTTCATGTCAGTAAAAATATGTTTAACTGCAATCAGTGCTTTGGTGATTTTTGCCAAAGAATAAATTTTTTACTGTAGGAATGAATATAATTTTTTGGCAAACTTTATATTCTAAGGGATCTTCCAGGCACCATGAGTGAATGTCATCTCTTACTGTGCTTTCTGTGGATTTCACAGCCATTAATGAGTTTTTGGTGAGAAAATCATATATATTATTTGAAATGAAGATGACTGAGCGCAGAGTATATGGTCTTAAGAGCATTATGCTCATGTTACCAGCACAGCGCAGTGAGATTTAGGCCTCCTTTGTCATGTTGTACTATGTAATACTGTGCAGGATTAACTTCAGTTAATCTGGGCAGGCACCATGTATCTGACAGCAAACTGCATTTCATGATGATGTAATCTGACTGCCAGGTCTACTATGATATTCCCACTGAATAAAAAGTGGATGAAGAGGGGGAGTTTGAACTGGTATGGGAAATCTGATTTCGCTGTTCTCTATCGATATTCAGTGGCTGATGTGTGTGAGCAAGACTTGACTGGAGATCGAGGGTGCTGTAGGGTCAAAACAGGCTCCACATCCAAAACGCTGGAAACATGGCCCTGTGCAGAAGATCCTGGTTATAGTCCTTGTTGGAATTTCTACCTGTG
Organism: Psittacus erithacus; assembly: GCA_009867235.2. NCBI lineage: Eukaryota > Metazoa > Chordata > Aves > Psittaciformes > Psittacidae > Psittacus > Psittacus erithacus. The sequence goes on along the minus strand of WYDI02015665.1, from coordinate 36,887 downwards.
ATCCTTTTTCCTCTGGAATACATTTCTGTAGATACAACAGCAAAGGTGGTATGTGCTCTGGATCTGTAGCAAGGTGTTGACTTAAAGCCTGCTTGAAAGCTCTGGTTCACATAACCCAGCCATGAATGGCATAGTTAGGAAGCTAGAGGTTACTGGGTATCATGGGTATCATAGTAGTTGTATCACTTGCCTGTGTGCGGCAGCTATGGGATCCAGTTTGCCTTGTACTCTCTAACCCAGTGGGCCATCTGATAGTCTGCTTTCTTGTGTCCTGTGGCTTTTCTGTTTTCTTGGTTATCATCAGCATATATCTTCTCTTTGCTACCTGAAAATAGAAGGTTATAAAGTATTTTGTATCTACAACAAGGCAAACTGTTATTTTGTTTTTCTTTCAATCTATTTTAATTGCTCTGCTCCCTGGGACTGACTGAACATTTCTATTTTCTCACAGTTTTTCTTACTTTGAGCTTATTTTGGGCTATTTGAGCTTCAACCTTTCTTCAAATTTTACTTCTGTTGGGTTTTATTTTATTTTGGAGAAAAAAAAAAGGCCTATAGAAGATGAATATTTATTTTCAGTCTTGGATTTTGGTTCATCTATCAAACTGCTGTTTGTTCTTGCTCTGCCCAATCCTGTGATGTAATTATATTGTTCCAAAGGAGAGTTCAAAAGGAGTTGAAAGATTTTAATCACCATATGTTCAAACCTTTGCATATGGCGTAAACAAATTTTTTGTACAGATTTTTTTTTAAATAACTCTTAAGTCTGCAAGCTTCTCAATACTGTAATAATTATTTCAAAATGTATAGCTTAATTACATTCCAATTACTATAGAGTAGTAAATGAACTGCAGCTCCTGTGTGAACTGATGTAGAGAAGTGATTTATCTTTTTCTCAAGAACAGCTCTTTTATAGTCTTTTATAATCCAGAACTAGCAGTTACAAGAAGCATGTTTAAGGTGTCAGGAAACTGCATTTCTAAAGCTTGTCTTGTAACATTTGACCGGTTGATGCAGGAGTATCTAGCTCCCCCTCTCATCCCCTTTTGGCTTAGTTGCCTACTTAGAGATTCAAACAAGCGTAGAAACAGTGGCATAACCTGCTGCAGCAAGGTATGTACCTCAACAGATATTTCTTCTCTTGAACTTATCCACGTCCAGCTTTGACTCACCTACCTCACTATTTAGTAGTAATTCCATCAGTTGTCTTCTAACTGCACCGATTTCTCTTTACATTTTTAAGCATTGAAGCTGTTTTAGCCCTCTTGAGTTCTCTTATTTTAGAATCCTTTTGTTACCAAGCGATCTCTGAAGCTATTCAGTGCTAATTTCCCATTCCAGTAAGATCATCAAAAAACATTTCTTAGTGACCCAGAAGTTTTTGTACCTGATGTATTCAAGACACATATGCCAGATGATAGAGAGGGTAGTCTGTGTTTCAAAACCTGGATATTAAAAATTCAGTGTGAGTCTCTTTGAGCCCTCTCATTTGCTTCTACACAAGCACCCATTGGAGTCAGTAGTTTCTCTGAACCTACTACTTCCAGATTAAGTTTTTTTGTGTAGTTTGCGTTTCTTTCCCTCAGTTTTCAGCAATATGTATGAATTACTATACGTCTTGGTTTTCTTAAGAAACATCAGAGGTACTTGCATCTTCCCTGATGGAGACCACACTCATGAAGAAGAGGTCAGTTTTACTCTGTGAGAAAGGAAGATTTTAGTAATACTTGAAACAGGCATTGCTTTGTGCTGTGAATATACTCCACTGGGTACAGAAAAACCTTAGATGTCTCCCTGTTCTTATTGGACGCATTTTAATCTTCTGGACCAAAGGACTAAGGCTGCAACATCTGATACATACAAAGTTGAGATTTGATCCTCGATACAGTTCTTGCCATTATTGTTATCAACAAGACTTATTACTTAATCTGGATGATTTTGATTGAAGAGTTCCTAATGCAAGCAGTTAAGAGGAGCCTATCTTCCAATTTCATTTCTTACCACTTCTGCTTGTTGTATGGAATCTTGTTTTTTAGGGATGGGAGGAGACAGGACATACAAAACTATAAAATCACATATAGATACACATTAGTAATTGTGTTTGTCATAGTCTTGTTTTCTGCCATCCTATCTTCCTCCCTCTTTCCCCTTTTTTCATTATATTGACTTTCTCCATAATATTATTTTTCCTAATTCTACTAAATTTTTCCTATTTTTTTTTATATGACTACAAAGGGGAGAAAGGGTGGAAGTTTACTGTATGTGATACCCCTGTGATTGACAGTCTTTTTACCTCCTGCTTCCTAGTAGGTAGATAACGCTTGCTGTATGGGATCTTGTTTTGTAGGGTGGAAGAAGAGGGAGGACTACAACAAACACAAATAGTGGTATGTAATTTTCCCTTTCTCCTTTGTCTCTCCCTGCTTACTAGTTTTAACACAGAATGTGCTCAGTCATATGATGATGCCTTGTACTGCTATTTCCTGCTTTTTATAAAAACACGTCTTCCCAATTTTTGTTAGCTAATTGCCTTAACCACTTGAAGAAAGAATACAAATTAAATATCATCTAAGACACATAGGCAGTGGGTCAAATTGTGCTCACTTTTGGTCACAATATGACTGAACTTAAACTGAGCGGGTTCTATATCCCATTGCGCCATTTGAAGTCCTCTAGTCACCCATTATCTTTTAAAATCTTTAACAGGCTATTGTATGTGGGATTTTGGAGAACACAGCTATGATGGGGAAAGGGCAATCATCTTCCTATTTAAAATAAAATTAACTACATGCATAGAGTGCGCTATCTTTTTGAAAAGCTAATACTATAGAGCTGATAGCTAGCTGCCTCATTTTCTTCGTCAAGTTTCATCAAAATACTGTAAACTTAAATTCTAGTTGCAGAATCTTAATTAGCTTGAATGGCACAGGGAGATGGTACTCAGCAGTGCACAAGGCAGATTTTCTGGAGGTCAGGAGGCTTTTCCCTCATAAAATTAAGGGGGAGATTGCTGTTAGGCAGAGGAGTTATATTATTTCTAAGGGTAGAACAGCACTTTAAAAAGTACTGTGTTGTGTAGTGTTTGAACGCTTCACTCAAACGTACAGAAGTTATTCAAAAGATGTCATTTGGTTTTGGTTTGTTTGGGTTTTTTTTTGTCACAAGGCTCACACTCAGCATTCTTGTTAAAAATGATAAAAGTTGGCAGTGTTTAGCAGGCAGATATATAAAGCATCATAGCTGCAGCACAAAGGTTATGAAAAAATGCTTTATTGAATTCAGCTATCAAGAGGAATAGAAAAAATCAAATGATGTGTCAAAAACTTGTTTCAAGGAAGATGATACCATCTTCATGAGACCAAATTTTCTTAGTGTTGTTCTGGGTTGTTGTTTCGCTATTGACTGAGAGGGAACATGTCTGCCCAGTGAATCATTCCTAGTTTCTATGACACCCCTAAGATCAGCACAGTACATCTACAGCAAAAGATAAAGTAATATTTTCAAGTTCTGAATAGCTGTGGTAATTATAAAATATTTGTATCTGCCATGATGATTGGAAAGCTTTTTCATTTCAGTTGAAAACAAGAACAAAACCCATTAAATCCTCAACAGAATAGCTAATATGCATTCCTTTTGATAAGAGTGGATTATGGATTAGATCCTTTACATTAACTGATCTGCAGAGATTGTGTGTCAAGAAAGTAAATGGAAAAGGTAGAATAAACTTTATCTGTTTGATTCTCATTAAAATATGGTCTTTTTTTATGGACTGACACAATGTCTATGGTCAGGATAATTCTTTTCTTTCTGTGAAACTAAAAGCAAAGGGGTTTTGGATGATCTGTTTGTGCTTGGCCCATTTAAAAGAAAGTTCAGCCTTTTGGTGGAGAGATTCTACCCAGACTAGGGTACAACCTAAGTTCACATTGTCAACACAGAGCAAAACTACTCCATCATACTGTAAAATGAGTCCCCAAAGTACATTGTCTTTAAAAATGACTGCATGTTGTGGAAAAATGTGAAGTATGATGATAGGGAACTAATTAAGATGTAGCAGTTTTGTACTGTTGGCATTTTGAAAAAAGAGTTAATTGCTTTTATTCTGAGGTTCATAACATTGCTATTAACTTTCATGATAACTTTATTGCGTAGCTATGTCTGACAAAATGTGCATGGGCTACTATGATGTCAAGAAAACGGCACTTTAAAAGTTTCAGAAGGATTAAGTTTTGCTTGAGCTGGGGTTTGTTTTTTTTCTTTCAATATGCTCGTGATTTGCCTACATAACCATCACAAAACCTATGGATATGATGGCTGTCTTCTCCCTATGCAGCCTAGAAGGCTGTCCATTTCAGTTTCACGATTTGTTCTTGGCCTATAGTAGGATGGCCACCACCTGTGGGCTATACTGGTACATACTATCTCTGTCTCGGTACTGTGGTTGAAAGATGTCTTAATGGGAATGGGTGTGGAATAGTGACCTTTTTTACCAGTTGGAGTGGAGAGGAATAGTGGCACCTGGGGACTCCTGGAAAATCCTCATTATCTGGAAATCGTGGTTAGCACAAACATCCCAGTAGCTGTTTTGGTTAAATTGTAAACATAAAAGATATGTTGCAGCATGTCAGTCCTGTATTTTCTGCGTTTCCTGCAAACAAAATTTGAAACAACCCTCCTAATGTGATGAAGTAGATACAGCAATTTGCAAAGAATACAACAAACCTTTTTCAGCAAAGCTTTCCTATGGACATAAGTAGATACTTAAGTAGCAGGTGTGTGGGTGTAATTTCTGCCATTTGCTAGATTTTTGAAATTTCCTTGTTATAAATAACGAAACGCAACACTTACTTAAAAATACTGAAGGGTAGATTTCAAGAATGGATCTTTAGAGCACAAAGTTTCATATATTTTCAAAAATAACGTTCTGGTTCTGCACTCATACTGAATTTTTACAATGTGAATTAGAAAGAGGGCATGGCTTGAATTGCTTCTGTAGCTGAAATCTGCTATTCAGGTATAACGAATCAGATTAATTATAGTCCTATGTTCATACCTGTTTATTTTGTTGCTGAGGTATACTTTCGTCTGGCTTTTTTTTTTTTTTGCCCATACCTTATAATTTTCTTGTTTTATGACAAATGCATTATTTTTATTTTACCATTAATATAATGATTCTTCCCTTCAGGGTAATTTCTGGTGTCCTTTGGCTTTGGCCTTTTAGCCTATGATTATTACAACAAGTTTATAAATATCTTTGTCAGTTGTTTTTTCTGCCTGTTTCGAGCTATTTACAATTCTCATTAGCAATTGCAGAAGAGGAAATTTCTCTTGTTAAACACTGAGATGGGATTCTGGAGGTACTGGAGAAAATTCTTAGTCATGGGCTTGATGTCCAAACAAAATAAACATCAGCCAAAGAGAAGCAGCAGCCTTCTTATGCTTCTACTAAGGAAAATTACCAAAATAGTAACTTTCTTGAGGCTGAGGTGAGGCAAACTTGTAGTGCCTTGCAATGAAACCCCAATCATTCTATGATTCTTTCAATTTATTAAATAAATTCCACTTTAATGGTATTCAAAAAAAAAAAATTGTCTTCACACCATTGTTTCTTTCATGTTACAGTACTGCTGACTTTTGTAAATCTATGTCTGATCTTTACAGCATTACAGGAGATGAGTGACAAGCAGGGTGTAGATTCAGCCCATCTTCCAATAGCCTCGCTAACATATGGGCAATGACTATGGGATATCTACTTGGGCTCAGCAGAGACTGGCACCAACCAGCTGATCCTTCCCAGCCACCTGAGTAGAGTTAGATACCTGTCTTACCACCATGCTCATGGTTGGGGTGTGGTATATTCTTACTTTCACGTCTCAGGTCAAGAAATCTGTAGCATTGATAGTTCCTCTGGATTTGTTCATGTGTCTTTTTAAGAATTTCTTCTGCATTGTAAATATGTACCTTAAATTTTCTCTATCAAGGAGACCTGAAGAAGCAATGTTCCTCTTTTTAACAGATCACTTTTTTCCCAGTGAAAAGAACTGCTCACTTTATAACAGTTTATAACACAAAGAGGGGATTATGATCTCAATAAAAGTCAGATATTTTTTATCTTATAAAGAAGAAAACAGAAACATTGAACTTTAGCCATTTGCCTAAGGAACTCTACGCTCTCACTGTATTTTCTGGTCAGGAAATTGATAATGGTCTTCCTTAGAGACTATCTAACCTTTCCAAAGTTTTCTTACAAATGCTAACATGCTTTAAGAAAATAAAACTAGGCATTCAATAGAGAATTTTCTCCTCAATCCTTTCATTAAAAAAAAAAAAACCTAATTCATATCTAATAAATTTGTATTATATTTATTCAGTAAGCATAAAAGAAATAACAAATAGTCCATTGTGAAGGAGGGGAAGCTTGCAGTAATAAAAAAAATCAGATTTTGCAAAATTGCTGTTTGGGAGGTGTATTGGTACCCCAAGTCTGAGAGATGGTGAATCATCAAAGATAACCAGATATTCAGTATTTCTCCAAGATACCTTAAGGTGTTCTCACTGAGAAATATGACTTATTTGATACTGCACTCAGTATTTGGGGTATTTTTTTCAGATTCTTTCTCAAGTGTTCATGTTAAATATGCTCTGTTTAAAACAAATCTGTTCTACAAAATGTTCAAACCCTACAGAATTGTCCTAGAAATGAAAGTTATTGCAGTCTCTCAGCTCTTGCATTGTGACCATCAATACACTTCTTCCGTCAATATCATTCTTGTGAAGCTACGTGCTGCCCTCTCCCCACTGTTTGCAAATGCCAACCTAAGCTGCTACTGTCAATTCCTTTTCTTCATTGAAAATATCCACTTTTGGGGAAAGAAGGAAATCACTCTGAGGAAGATATTTGTCTGTATATGACACACATAGAAAGCAAATTTCTGGATGTAAAGGAGCCAGTCTTACATGTTTGCTGCATAGAAAAGAACATAAAACTCTAGTCTTATGCTCTGGACCCGTGAAGGGAAAAATCAACAGTGGCTCATGCTTGGATGAGTGATCTGCAAAACAAGTGGTCTTATTTATATCTGATCTACACTCTTCAGGTGCACCAAAGACATAAATAAATATGTATAAAATTTATCCTAAGCTCTATCATCGATTTTGCCCTTAAACCAGAGGGGTTATTAGGCTGGTTTTATGCGATTTTGAAAAAAAAAATCTCATACATAAATAATTTACAAATCAATTGACTTATAATAACCAGATATGCAAAATAGAACCGTGGCCAAAAGAGTTTAATTTAATGTTTAGTAGCACTTATATTATTTCTAACTGAAAAATAATTCTTATTTTATACTTGTGATGCAATTATATTGTTTTCTGCTTTAGAGCAGAATTTAGAAGAGTTACTGAAATGCCAAAATGTAGAAAGGATGGAAGTCCATTATTGAAAGGACTCTTGCTTCTATTTCCATCTAACCTGGCTAATTTTCAATACATACTTGGCATTTTGTTATTCTTCTGTGTTCTTATCTTATTTGTTTGACCTAATAACTATGATTACATTCTTTCTATTTGACCCACCGAGTATGGGATGTTAAAAATGTTTATTAAGTGTATTAGAGTCAAGTGATTTACCATGGAAACTGAAGGTTTCCCAGTCTTCATGCAATATTCTTGGAACCTGTCTTATTAATAACAGAGTTTGTTTTCCCATCTGCTAATATCACTGATTTTCTGTGAAGCAAAGAAGTACGTGGCTTTTAAAACATCATTCCTTGAAAGAGTTTGAAAAATAAACCTTTCCTATCAACTAAAGCACTTTCATGGCAGGGGTTGCTCCAAGTTTCCTGCGGCATAAAAGCTTGACTACACTACCTATTTCAAGGCTGCAAGAACCTGCAAATGCGGCTGTTGGTGCTTTGCTATGCAGCAATGCTCATACAGGTATTGTTGGTGAAGTGCGATATTATGCAGTAGCAAGCCATTAACCTGCTCTTGTGGTGAGTGCTCAAACCGCTGGTGTCATGTTAGGATTGCCACTTATTTCTTGTGCCGCGGGTCCTACCCTTATAGGAGTGCTGCCTATACTTATCCTTCAAGCAGAGAGGTCATTCAAGGAATTGCTTCACAGAGTTGTGGATGCTGGGTTATTTCTTCTTCTCAGTCCCCTCATGAGTCCCCTCTTCCTCTGAAGACTGGTAGCAGTCATGATAGATCTGCACAGCATTGGCCAGGAGCACACACACTGCCCTGTGTCAGGCTCTCTGTGGGAGAGGTGGCAAAAGGGTATGATTTAGGTTAGATATTAGGAAAAAGCCTTCACTATAAGGGTGGTGAGACACCAGAACAAGTTGCTCAAAGAGGCTGTGGATACCCCAGACCTGGAAGTGTTCAAGGCTGGGTTAGGTGGAACTTTGAGCAAAGGTCTTCCTGCCTGTGGCAGGGTGGTTGAAACCAGATGATCTTTCAGGTCTATTCCAACCCAAACCATTCTGTGATTCTATCAAAAGCAACAACTGTTTAACTTTGTAACTCAAATTTTTTGTACTTCTGCTTATCCCCTTCATTAAGATATCAAAATCATGTCACTGAATTTACAGAGGTTCTAGCTGGGACTCTTCAAGTCAATAGGAGTTGGTGTAGTCAGAACTCTAAAAATAAATGTCCTGATTTTTATACTTCGGAGGAATTTTCACTCAAGCAAGAAAATTGTCACTGCCAGATGGTGATGGAAGCATTACTACAGCAAGGGGATATTAACAAAGATGCACTCAGCAAGGCAAATTGTTACCATAGTTACAGGATGCTAAGCATTTTCAAATAAATAAATAAATAAAATTAGACAGTATTGTTTAGATATCTGAATGGCAAAAAAAAATTTTGGATTATTTTTCCTTTTTGAAATGGATGTGGCTTTCCTACATTACGCTTAAATGTTCGTTACAAGCCTTTCTTGATGATTAGGTGTATTTCTTTTTACCTAATACCCTTATCAGCTGTATTTATTTTTATTCTTGAACAAATCCTGGAACTTACTCCCTTTCCTTTCTCCATTCTTCCAGCATATCTGTATAACTGAACAGAGCATAATAGTCCAGAGGATTTGTAAACACCCTTTAGACATTTATAGCAGGATATGACAAATGATGAAATTAATATTGGTACCAATGTAACTGTTCCTGTGTGTCCTCAGCCAGTGACTGGCCTCCCACTGTGTTAGTTAAAACACAAGGGAGTTTCATGGAAATGTCATGGAAATTAAAGGGTCTCTAATCTGGTTTTAGTCAAGAGAAATGAAGAAAATTTCTGTCATTCAGGAAGAAATGGTCCTGCTCCACTTAGACACATACAAGTCTATGGAGCTGGATGGGTCACACCCAAGAGTGCTGAAGGAGCTGGCAGAGGAGCTTGCTAAGCCACTCTCCATCATCTATCAGCAGTCCTGGTCTAGTGGGCAAGTCCCTGGAACTGGAGGTTGGCCAGCATGACACTTCTCTACAAAAAGGGCAGGAAGGAAGACCCTGAAAACTACAGGCCTGTCAGCCTGAGCTCAGTGCTGGGGAAGGTCATGGGGCAGACGATCCTAAGATCATAAAGCTTGTGTAGGAAAAAGAGGGAATCAGGCCCAGTCAGTATGCGTTCATGAAAGGCAGGTCCTGCTTGACCAACCTGGTCTCCTACAACATGGTGACCCACCTGGTTGATGTGGGAAAGGGTGTTGTCTATTTGGAATTATGTAAAGCATTTGCCACTGTCTCCCACAGGGTTCTCCTGGAGAAATTGATTGCTCATGGCCTTGATAGGTGGATTCTTCACTGGGTTGGAAACTGGCTGGATGGCCAAGCCCAAAGAGTGGTGGTAAATGTCATTACATCTAGTTGGCAACCGGTCACTAATGGTGTCCCTCAGGGCTCAGTGTTAGGGCCACTGTTGTTTAATATCTTCACTAGTAATGCAGATGAGGCCATTGAGTGCACCCTTAGTAAATTTGCGGACGACATGTTGGATGAGTGTGTTGATCTGCTGGAGGATAGGAAGGCTCTGCAGAGGGATCTGGACAGTCTGGATCGATGGGCTGTGGCCGATGGTACAAGATTCAGCAAGACAAAGTGACAGGTCCTGCATTCGGGTCACAACAGCCTCATGCAGCGATACAGGCTTGTGGAAGAGTGGCTGGAAAGCTGCTCAGTGGAAAAGAACCTGGGGGTGCTGATTGATGGCTGCTGAACATGAGCCAGCTTGCGCCCTGGCAACCAAGAAAGCCAACAGCATCCTGGCTTGTATCAGAAATAGCGTGGCCACCAGGACTGGGGAAGTGATCGCTCTCCTGTACTTGGCATTTGTGAGTATGCACCTTGAGTAGTGTGTTCAGTTCTGGTCTCTTCACTACAAGAGTGATACTGAGGTGCTGGAGCAGGTCCAAAGAAGGGCAGCAAAGCTGGTGAAGCGTCTGGAGCACAAGTGTGATGAAGAACGGCTGAAGGAACTGGGGTTGTTCAGTCTGGAGAAGAGAAGGCTCCAGGGGGACCTTATTGCTCCCTACAAGTACCTGAAAGGAGGTTGTAGTGAAGTGTGGGTCGGCCTCTTCTCCCAAGTAACAAGCAATAGGACAAGAGGTAATAGCCTCAGGCTGAGTGAGAGGAGGTTTAGATCGGATAATAAGAAAGATTTCTTCATTGAAAGGGTAATAAGGTATTGGAACAGGCTTCCCAGGAAAGTGGTGGAATTACCATCCATGGAGGTATTTAAAAGGACATGTAAATGAGGCCCTCAGCGACATGATTTAGTGGTGGATTTGGCAGTCCTGGAGTGAAGGTTGGCCTTGATGATCTTAAACATCTTTTCCAAACTAGTTGATTCTATGATAAAATGAGCCAAATGAAGCCTTTAAAGAGGGAACAGTTTGTGGCAGACAGGAATGCTAAAGCAAACCCATTTTAATGAAAGTAGGGTTTTTTTCATAAAAGAAGCAGTAGGAATGTGTTTGTTAGCCATGCGACAAAAGATAACACCTTTGCTGTTGGAGGGGTGTGCTGTGGAGGTTGTGATTTTACTTTATGTCTTCTAAAAGTTGTTTGACCCATACTGAAGTCTGCAGAACATTTACAAACCAGCGTATTTACATACAGTAGGGAAAATGAGGGAAAGGCAGAGAATGTTTCTCTTATTCTTTTGCTAAAAGTAATCATCAGATACTGCTTCTTTAAACAAGAATTTTGACTTACTAAATCAACGCAGAAAAGGTTAAGGACAATCTGGCAGGAGTTGCAGGGTGAGAGATTTCTCATCTTTACAAATGAGAGAGTAATGCAGCTTCTCTTGGCTCAGTGAAGCCATTTTTCTGCCTATTTGAAAACAGGGTCCTGAAAAATGCCTCAAAATGTACAGGTTTGGCAGTGGATGGTTCTTGAACTAGTTTGACAACTTGCTGGTTCATGTAGGAGTTGTGGCAATTCTGTTGCCCTTGGGACCAAATAATTTTCTTTTTAAAGTGTTCAGCACCAACCTGAACATATGGAACACCGGTGTTGCTCCCGTAGCTGGGCTCTCCTTCCTGCAGGATCACACTGTGTGTTGTATTGACACCATCTGCCACTATTTTAAATATTTAGATTAATGGTCTAACACAAATCCAATCTCTTAAACCACTAATTGCTCTGGATCTGTAGAAAGGGAGACAGAAGCTGATTTCCTCCAGGAAAAGGTACCCTAATTTGATTTTTCACTTAAAATATTTTCTAGATTGGGGCCAAATACACTAATGCATTCGAACAAGCAAAGTATTCAGATGTGAATAATCCATGAATATACATAACAAATCATACTTAATTACATTTTGATGTCTGGATAGAAGCCAGTATGTTTTTTCAAGTCCCAGAGGGAAACTGTTCAGGCTATTTATGCATCATTTCATAAATTGTTTTACCACCATGCTTCATTCTGTTCTTCAGGCATATTCTAAAACTGACATCACTTCTTAAGAACAGCATCATGTTAAAGTGGGAATGCAAATTTCAGTATAAAATCACCAAAGAATATTGGAGTGAAGCTTTTTCACCCAGTCCACCTGAAAATTTTTCACGTCTTCTTGGATGTGTCTTATTCTTTTTCTTTCAATATAGGAAAATTTAATCCATTTAGAGCCTGTCAGTATTCAATTTAATTTAATTTGTTACATTAGGTAATCTAAGAAGCAACCTGTAGCCTTCTTTATAGAATTGTATGTATTAAATTTACTAATCATTTTGCAACTGTAGAATATCAGCATCATATATTGAGAGAATGTGGTATCTGACTATTATGATTGTGTTAGCATATAATAATCATAACACATAGTTGTCCTGAAGGAAAAATTCATGGTTGCTCTGCAGTGAGCACTCACATATACACCTTTTAAAATGTGTGATAATGTTAAACAAACCTATTCTAGCTTTTTTACTTCTCGTTATTTGAGATGTGGCCTTCAAAAATTTTGCTTTTAATTACTTTGTTACTTAACTCTTTTATTTGTCTTCATTGTGGTAATCATTACCTCATTTTCTGTGGTTCCATAGATAGACAAAGATATAAATTACTTTGATATAAATTACTTTTCCAGCTATGGGAAGAGCAAAATCCACAGGAACAAAGGAAAATCAACTATTTTAAATGCTTAAAAATTATGACAGAAAAGCTGCATTGCTACTTTCACCATTTACTAAGTGCATTTAGATGATGTAGAAATGTGTCAGCATACACTGGTTTTAGCCTAAAAATTAAACATTTTTTCCAGATGTTAATTTGCATAAATACTTGGTTTGTTATGATATGCATACTTAAGCTGGCCAATACAATGCTTTAGTTTATTAAAAGAGCTATTCTTTTCTTACATGTGTAGGTTACTTCACTGTCAGATGCAACAAATTAATTCTGCTTTATTTCTCGTGCAGACCTGCAAACACAAACAAGTTTAATAAAGTAAATCTGGCTGAACCAAACAAAGTATAAGGAAGGATTTGAAAATGGGTGCTAGAACATGACAATGGTATTTTTTGTTTTGATCAATGGTAGTGAATCTGTGCTAGCATTAGGAAAATGCTGCTGCTGACTCAAACCTGCATGAAGCCTTGAAGTTAAGAAGATGTCTCACCTGAAGTAGTTAGGCATCTATGTCATAATCAGTGTCATCTGTTAGGCCAATTACTTCATTCTGTGTGCTCATAACCTCCAAAAATGTACAGTGTCTTGGCTGAGGCAGAGTCATTCTTCTGCCTGGAGGTTCTCCTCCTGTTGCAGTTAACATCAGCAGAGCATTGCTGGAGAGCCTCAAGTGTTTCTGCAACTTCACCACTGTTGGTGTTTCTGTGTCCCTCATAAAATAAATGCCTTGTCACAGAGTTTGATATGAAATGTCTGGGACTTCTTATTTGTGAATCTCTTGGAAGGAGTTTCTTTAGTTTTGATCTGATGGAAACTGACTTTTTGTTTGGTGTTGTGTGCATGATTTAAGTAGCATTCTTCTTGGTGCTATGCACATGATTAAAATAGCAATTAAAATGAAGTTTCATCCCTGATAAATTGCCACAGTTGAATTGTGTTATCTAAAATTATTACTTAAAACCCACACTTTTACCCTTTGGGGTAAATAAAACTAGAAGGTGAATGATTGGAATATGTGGATATATTTCAGGGCCTTAGAAAAGTATTTGATATGCAGGATGTTTGCATCAATAATAGTTTTGGGGTTCTTGGCTCCTTTAGTGGCAACAAAAGAGGTGGAGGGAGAGTGAAGGTGGGATAGTAGTCCTATTTTTTTTTTTTTGCCAGGGAACTTAGACTCTTAAATAATACCAAGAGCTGCCACTAAAATAATTTTTATAGATATTTTTAATTTAAGCAGTGGATTTTAGTTTGTATTCTATCAGACATTGTTCCCAGCATTTGTTTGATAAATACCACTGTTTAGTTTTCATTTGCAAGGAAGATTCAGTGAAAATTGCTTGATTTTATTTAAAAAACCCCATTTTTGTGGAAGGAATATAGATCAGATAAATGTCTACATTTATACTGAGATCTTCTTTCTGTTGCAAAACAAGTCTGAAAGAAAATATATTTTTTGTTAAATATTGAACTTCCTGTGTCAGCTTGTGGTTTTTGTTTTTTTAGTCCCTGCTTTTTATTATTAAAAAAAAAAAAGCATTGGTTTGTCGTTCAGGGGTTTTTTTTGTAGTCCCACTGTGACTGTAGCTGTTCAAACTTTTAACTTATCATCATCAAAATCTTGCTAAAAGTGTTAGAGATTTAACCTAAAATATTTGTGTAGGAAATTAGGGCTCATTTGCTCTCAAAACATGAAATGTGGGGTAATTACCTGCCTGCACTGATTTGAAAGAAAACTTGCATTTGCCTCACTGTGACATTGTTTTATACTTGTGTCATCAAGCTCATTATATGTACTTACCCTTTCAAAATGTTAAAAAAGTACATTTTCATTCACTGAGGAGCAATGCATAGAGAGAACTATGTCATTAGGAATAACACTTCCTTGAAAGCGAGTTCCAAATTGTAGTCCAAAGAAGCTCTTCTCATCTTTCACCTAACATTGAGGAGAATTTAATTCTATAGGGACACTTTTCTTACCCCAAGTAGCTCATATTTTGTTTCAGTGTGTTATCAGGAAGCATTTTCTTGTCAAGAGGTTGAGGAAACCTGGTAGCAAGCTCATGGCTAGGGGCAGGTGGGATGGCAGCACGTCCTGCACCAGAGCCACAGCGTATAGGACCCATGCTGGAAAAGCTTCTTCCAGCTTCACTTCTTCCAGTCGTCCAAAATCCACCTAAGGTTTTCTCTTCAAAGGAGCTGGACTGAACTCTGACAACTGCAGTTAAAACAGTTTAAGTTCACATGAGCAGACCTGAGCCCCAGATCCACTGGGAGTGATTCTGATCATTGTACTTGCAGTAGGGTTGTGGGATTTCAAAGGTGAATTGCCTCTGATAGTGAACACAGGTTAATTAAAAACAGACCTTCACCTTTCTCAAAGATGTGCAGTCTGTTTGGTTTTAGGTGAGAAGAAGTAGGCTGTAGGCTTTTGACTTTTGAGGGGATTTTTGGCAATCATTAGTTTTCTTGCAGTGTTCTGGGGGTAAGCAACTCCATCATCATCATGCTCCTCGTTTCTCACCATGTGTTTTATAGGCAACTTTCTCCCTGTCTGAGGATCCTGGAGACTGTCCTGGCATTAGACAGGTCTTCTAGTGCTGCTGTGAATAAAGAAGTCAGTAAGCAAAACACTTTGCACCAAGTGTATTGTTTTGATCCTACTACTAGATGACTTAAAGCTACTAGATTTTGACTTTAATCTTTGTGTTTAGGCTACTTAAAGATCCATGGAAAAATAAGCCTAATAGTCTCAGGTTTCAGAAGTGAGTCCCACCACGGATCCCTCTGTTTGCCAAGCTGATTTTATTTTTATTTCATTCTATGGGTTTACGTGTGAGACAAAATCCAGACATTTAGGCATTTTGTAGCCCAGCATCAACAAGCCTGCAGACAGTGGATTAGTTGAAAATTTTAATAGCTTAGGTTTTGGACCTAATATCTAGTGGTTCATGAAGGACGACAGACTTCTTGTAACTGAGTCAAATATTTTCATTTGTCTTCTCTGCATGTTATTCAGCACAGCATTTTCCACTTACATAGTTTCATTAAAGTGTCTGGTCTCTTCTCCCAAATAATAAGTCATAGGACAAGAAGTAACAGCCTCAAACTGTAGCAGGAGGGGGCTAGACTTAATATTATGAAAAATTTCTTTACCAAAAGGGTAGTCAGTCATTGATTTGAACAGGCTGCTCAGGGCAGTGGTGGAATCACAGTCCCTCGAAGTGTGCAAAACCGTGTAGATGAGGCCCTTAATGACATGGTTTAGTGGTGGTCTTGGCAGTCCTGGGGTAATGGTTGGACTTGATGATCTTAAAGGCCTTTTCTAACCTAACTGATTCTATGATTGTATGAATGTAGTTGCTTGGTGTAATGCAGTAATAGATCAAGGCTGCCAACTGTTGGAAGTGTTATGAGTTTCAAAATCCCAGAGTCCGTAAGTTGGTTTTTTGTTTGTTTTTTTTTTTTCCTTTTATTTTTCCTTCCTTCATATTCTTGGAAGGGTTGTTCCTTTGGTTTTTTTAAGAGGTTTACTCAGAGGAATCCAAGTATAAGACTGCACTCTCTTGCACTCACCAGGCCAGCATCTTCAGTGGTCTAATACCAGTTTTCAGAAAATGCAGTCTGCATTTTTTTTTCCTACCGTTCAACATTCTCGAAAAATGAATTAGATTTCAGTTATTCTATATCTTAGACTGTAAAAATTATTATGAAGTCAGGGCCCAAACTGTTCAAATACTTTAAATAAAGACCTTATTCAGTTTTTGCTGGAATTTTTAATTACATGCTGAGGCAGTTACATGGAAAAATTACTTTACCATCTATCGGAGAATCAGTTTGGTGCTGCATGTTCTTTGAAATCATCTTATTTACACCAGTGACTATACATAGCATTTTCCCCCTCTCAAGTCAGTTATCTTGAGCTGAAATAATGTATTTTATGGAAAAGTCAAGGTTGTTGTCTTTCAAAATACTTTTCAAACTAGTAAAACAAAATTGAGACAAAAGACATACTAATTGCTAATTTTTAAGTAATATTGAACAATTTAGAAAAGAAAAAACTACTATTTAAATTTCAAATAATTCTGAGTGTATGATGTACTTTATTATGTCAAAAACCTATTTCAAAACAAGTACAGAAATGATCTACAGTTGCATTTACTTAGAAAAAATTGGAGCTACCTTAGTATATCAGGTCTCCTGCAACATTATCAAGTGGGGTTTGATAATCAGAGAGGAAAAAATCTGAACTAGTGTTTTCATTCCTCTTGCTATATAGTTATAACTCAGATTGTTCCCTGATTCAAGTGCACTAGGCAGCAGATTTAACGTTTTGCATGTAATCCTGTTTGATTATATGAATTTTATTTGTAGGCAATTTTCTACAAATGTCTATAAGCATGTGTATGTAATACACATTTTCTAGGGTAAAACTTCAATTATTCTATAAATGATGGTGCTTATATACCAAAAATAGAATGCTTTTTAGATTGGGAGTTACTGTTCTGTGATTTGAAACATCATTTAGCACGCTTTTTGTTGTACCTTTTAAACACATTTCACTTCAAATGTCTCTGCATTTAGCCTATCCTGAGGTTTTATTTTTGCTTATAGTGCCCTCACCTGTAACTTAGGGCCAATTGCAGAACTTCAGCAGTGAAAGCTGCATTTTTTATTTTGAATCCAGAGAACTACCCCTCTAAGAGTCTTGTTTTGACAGCCAGAAAGAAGATAACGTTTCACCTGACTTGTATTTGTTTGCAAGATTACACTTGAGATGTTGATGTTTCTTAGCGTGACTTAAACATGGTTTATTTCTATGTCAGATCTCAATTATGTACTTCTACTCTATGAAGGAACCTGCAAACACTAATGAAGTAATTCATTCACACTTGAATTTCAAGCACTGTCTTTAATTTAACCATTTATCAAACTGTAGGACACAACAGATCAAAACAGAAGGCAATTGGGGTGAGAGAAACAAAATCAATGAAGCTGCTTTTTTGGTGTTTCCTTATTTCTTCTTTCCTCGCTTCTGTCATCTCCTCAGGTAAAAACTCTCTCCGAAGTTCACAAGAATGAAAAGCACACCCTTCAGTAACATACTTCATTTAGCAAGCTTTACAGAAACAAGCGGGAAATCTGGGAAGAATAACAACCAATTTAGTCTGGATGTTTCTGGTTTGTTTTGGTTTTTAAGATCACTCAGAGCACTTTTTTAAATAGTCATCTTTCATACCCAAACATCAAACTAAGTGGGTAGGTCTGCAGGATGTCTCATAGCTACAGTTTTCTCATTCTCAGGTCACCTTGATTTGGTATACAGACAAATATAGCATAGGCTACTTAAATTTACACTGTGACTCCTAGTTTAGTACACAGACACAAAGTGACATCCAGTAGAGTACAGATCTTTTTCTAATGCCAGAGCAGGTGAATGGGATGTGATAACTTCTCTTTGACAGTAGAATTTGAATCTATCTGGATCTTGCAGTACGGGGTTTCTGTGATTCCCTTTCTTTGGGAACTTTTCTCTTGACAGTGGTCTTCCAGGCTATGGATGTTCAGTGCCCATGGTGCCAATCAGGATACAGAAGCAACTGGGGACACAGTTGTGGAATGTCAGATGAAAACAGAAAAAAATTGCTTTATTCTTTTTACATGGAAAGTTCATCACATAAAAATTTAAGATTTTGGTCCAGTGAGAAACAGTGCAAAGTGGGAAGAGGTGTAATGTGCACAGAGCCTGCAGATCAATCATTAAGACTCAGAAAGTTCCCATTTACACACAATTTTCAAACAGCTGTCCTCAGGTACTTTTTCCTGCCAGGAGCTGACAGTAATTTATGGATGCTTTAACTCTTTCTATGAAGCTTAATCCTATATCTTGTAAATCAAAGCTTGCTTCCTCACATACATGTGCATTGTTTTCCTCCTCCCCTTCCCTGCAAACATACCCTTCCATTCATTTAATTCATACTAACCTTAGTATTTCTCTTACAAATGCCCGTCCTGTAGTGGATTGTATAAGTTTCGTTTGTGCCCATTAGACACACATGTTTAAGGACAAGTATGTGATCTTCGTGCAGATACATTTCAGGGAGGCAAATGAGGAACAGGGGAGAATGGATCTGTAGAATTTTTTACGAATTATTGCATTGCTTCTTGTCTGCTTTATATGTATATGTGTGAATATTTATGCATGGTTACTCTTTCCTCTAAACCTTGGTGTCTTGGGCCAGGACCCCACTGTGCCGAGATTGTTCCAATCAGCATTTCTGGGTTTGAAAGCCAAAATTAATGGGATGTGTGGGATCACAGCCAATCTAAATATAGTTCCCACCATGTGTATTCCACTGGTAAAAAAAAAATAAACTAATTTTTCAAGTTTTGTTGTTTGTTTGGGGTTTTGGTTGGTTGGTTGGTTTTCGGTTGGCTTCTATATTTAATTATATTTACTTCCCAATTCTCAAACATTAGCATTATGGAGCTGGACAACGAAAAGCGAGGACATATTTATTTAAAGATATCTGGTTTAAATAAATATTTTGTGACATTTTTACTGAGCTTAGGTTCTTGAAAGGATATCTTTACATCTTTCTTTTGAGGCAATTTACACTGGCAACTGTTCCTTTCAGTATCAGGTATTACAGGTATATTCCTCAAAACTTGTTCCAATATACAAGTTTGTTTTGCCATTCTCTTCTTTTCAAAACATAACGTTATTTTAGGAATTATGTATATTCTGTTGACTACTAATATATGTATGTTTTATTGTAATAAGCACTAGGAATTCATCTGGATACAACAGATGGAAAAGGGCTCAGTGTTTTGCTGTCTTGGAACATGCCTGACATTATAACCTTGGGCAAAGACTTTGGTTTGGCCTTCCAAAAATTAAGATTATCAGCCTTTGCACATGTTTGAGGTGGGTAGGTTGTAATCCTAAAAGCATTAACTTTGGAGTTAAGAGCCTGTCTTTGAAAGGCTGGCCTAGGTTGAGAGGTTGAGAGTTGAGGTGATAAATACATGAGCATTTGCTACTGAATCAATTTCCTTGTTATGATTGAAAAGCAGAAGGGTTTCTTTGAAAATTTCCTTTAGAAACTATTGACCTGAGCAAGCTGCATATGATTTCCGTCCAACAGTCTATTTTTCAAAGGAAGTTCATCTACAAGCGCCCAGTTTAAAAACAAAACGTTCTTATAACTGAACAGGGAAAAAAAAAATCCTATTCCTTTGGATTTAAATGTAAAAAGTGAGTTTTGTGTGCTTGTGTGTGTCTGCCATTGTAGCTACAGGTTCTATAATACATCAGTAACTGGAGTTGCTGGTTCTGATGGTATTTGAGCCACAGCAACATTTTGCTGCTTCTGTTAATGAGCATTGTTACAGCTAGCCTAATGGTAACCTCCTGTGGAACAACTTTAGTTTTAGAGTGTCCAAAGAAGTGCAAGGTCTCATCCTAGAGACATGATAGAAACTTCTGATTTTTCTTCTTTTTCAGAAGGACACTTTTTTGACTTTGATAAATCAAAATTAATTTGGTTTTAAGTTTCAAACTTTCCATTAACCAAATCTTCAACTAAAATACTGTTTAATGGCTGAAGCAAATTAGTTCATGCATTTAAAGAAGTTCTAGCAAAGGATTCTGACATGGAAAACACATCAAACATAATAACTGTTTTCATAGCTGTTGGTGTACCAAAATAATGCATTTCAGCAAAACAGTGGGCTAGTTAATAATATTCTTTAAGAAATTACGCATCCTGTTTTTTACCTCCCTTCCCAAACAAATTAATTTTAATTCATCTATTTCTGTTTCTGATTTCTTTGCTTGCCTTTGGAAGGGCAGTTTGGGCTAGTATAATTGGTTTGAATGATACTACCTATTCCAAGGTTCCACAAAATAGTGAAGTGGTGCTATGTGATGACTGAATATACTGGCAGACTAACTTTTGCCAAAAAATATGCAGGCTTTTTTCCTCCTGCTTTTTAGGACTTGTATTATATTTGCTTTTAAGTTCCAGAAAAATTTAATTTTCCCACATACTTGTTTGCAGGATATTAAGTGAAGTAGACATTCTGAAAACATATGCTTTCTTTGTCCCCTCCCCTAAAAATGTTCTTTGGGCAATTTCTTATCCAATGCAGAATATTGTCGTTTTACTATGTTTGTTTTGATGTTAAACTTACCATAACCATTCTTAGGTGTCATTTCTTACAGAAGGAAATATTTTTCCTGATTATAACTTCTAATGTTTATTTCAGTGTTGTGTGCTTTAATGTCACATAAATATATCTGACTTCAATAAACAGTTATTTTATAAGCAACTTAAATAGGAATCATCCATTAATAAATAACCCCAAACTATCATATATTCAAAAATATTCTTGAAAGACACATTGCAAAATTTTAAATCTGCATGTTAAATTTCCAATTATTAAAACTTCCCCAACATGTAAAATAGGAAACAGTATTGGTTAATTGCTTATTCACTAATGCCATTCCCTATTTTCAGTTTCTTTTTAATCATTTTTATGAAGTATCCCTCAAATGGAACTTTAGTTTGGTTCTCAGACTGTTAAAATTAGACATAAGCAGAGCCCTTTTTAACGCTATTTTTAATCCATATGTCCTGCCTCCTTTTATTCAATTTGTGTAAATCAAATTTGAGCTGACATTAAGAACTTCAAACACTTTCAACTATGCTTCAGCCAGAGTAGATATTCTTTAACCAGTAGTTGGACTTAAAATATTAAAAAACTATCAAATATTATAAAAGAAAAAGTTTCCTTTATATATAAATATATATAATATACATATAATAATAATATATAAAGGCTATAGCAAATGAGAAACTTTGGCATTAATTGAAAAAAATAACAACTTTCTTCTTGAGGATGACACCTATATTAACTTATCTTTGCAAATATCCTTTCTGAATTATTCTATATGCTTTTTCTCCATCACTGGGAAACTTCATGGTTTTGAGTAGCTATTACTTATCTCTTCTTTCTTCCTTAGGTTTTGCCCCCTATGTTCCATTTTTTAACTACTTTTATCCACGCTGCTTAGGACAAATTAGGCATCATTACTTCATACCAGGCTGGGGAGGAGGCCAGGTAGGCCTAAGGGTTTCAACAGACACTGTCTTTTGGCGAGAGATACCATAACTCTTCTCATCATTGAAGTAATTTCTTATATAGGACAGTTATTTCAGCATTCATAATTTTTGGACATAAACTTCTAAGTTTTCATTAAACGTGCTACTTAAAATGCTCTGACCCATTACAATAAAAGAGCAGAAACTATGAATAGTAAAGCATTTCATTATGTTTTTCTTATATTGCTCGCTGCACAAATACATTTGCAAGCTGAAATAATAAGCAGCTCTCCCCTCACTGTCCCAGCGGAGACAAACATTTTTAAATGCATTCGAAACATATTTGGAGTACCGTAATTGGCAGCTATTTTGAGTCTGATCTATCAAAATTATTGACATTTTGCCATTGATTCCCATGAGAAGTCACTTCATCAATGCTATTGCTGTAATAAAAAGAAGTACTTGTTATGAAGTGGGCTGGCACTAAGCAGGTTTTCAACATCATAACAAACATAAATGTGCAGTTGTGCCTCACACAACCTACTTATTGAATCTGTATATTTGAAATAATTCGGAAAGCTGGTCAGTGAGTAGCTCAAAAAAATGTTCATGTGTAAACATTCTTTCCAGTTTACAACTGAGGTTTTCTTCCATAGGTTGCTTAGATGGACTCACTGAATCTGTCATTCTTATTTACTTGTCCAGTAACATCTTCTTTGAAGAAAGAGTAGAAGGATAATTTGATCTGATTATTGCTTCTGTTTCCATGGCTAATTAGGTCTTGAGTACATTGTGGCTTCTTCTAAATATTGCTATTACTTGATGATGGGAAAGCACTTACATATTAATCAGAACTATAGGTCACCGGCCCATGCTCATGTCTTTAATTCACTGCTCATAGTTTTTTCCCCTTTCTGGGACTGGGATAGGTCTTCACAGGTGCCTGCTGCTAGCAGTCATAAAATAACCCAAAAAGAAGCATTAGAGAGGAAACTATAAATGGTCTGAATGTGTTACTAACTTACTAAAGCAGTCACTTGCTACACAAGAGAGCAAAAATAGGACCACAGTACCACAGATCTTCACAGGACTTGTCCTATGGAATGATGATAGTTCTTGTGCCAAGTACCAATGAATTGCAGAGCATGGGTCATATCATTACAAGCGTTGTACTTCAGAAATCAGAACTGAGACTTGAGTCAGATGAGTCTGTATCTTCTCAGAAAGGTGAGAGTATATACTAGGTGAAAAAATATAATTTGTTTTAACTTTTCTTTTTCAGCTTTACTTTCTGAAAGGAACGTAGTAGCTGATTTAGAAATGTGCACAATGTTGAGCAACAGAACCTATTATAATGGGCATTGAGTCCATAGCATCTTCTTTCTCTCAATTTAGAAGTCTTTAAATTATGACCATGGCATTGCCTTTGAAATAGCCTCATTATGTGCTATGCGATACTATCTCTTTATGAAGAGTCTTGGGAACCTTTCTGAAGGAAAAGTAGGTTTCCACTGATATGAAAAATATAACTTCATTCTTTAAAATATTTATTAAGTCCTTGTGATAGAAAATTAGTCATAGACTCCCAGTACTGGTAACACCTTCTGTACTAGCAGTTCCCAGACTAATATGCAAACTTCAGAGTTCAAGTATTCAAGGTTACTATCTCTTACAGAGAACTAGATATTTTAATAAAAAATATCAAGCTTTTATAAAGCCATTCATCTGGGAGGTCTTGTATTCTTTGTTGCCTCACATTCCTCTTCTCTGTCTTCCACCACTGTGGCTACAGGTCAAGCAGGATCAGAGAGATGATCCAGCAGATTAATCTGCTAAAACTATTGCTATTTTTTCTGTTGAATCAGTGAGCTGCTCTGACTCCTCCTAAAACTGCTGGTCATTGGAAAAGGGAAGCAATAACCAACTGAGGGAGCTGTAGACTTGTGGTTAGATCAGCGTAAGATGAAACTGCATCTTGGTCAGGACCTGAATATCTATCTAAATAGGCACAGAGCAAGTGCAAAACATGTGCTCTTGGCTAAGACCTTTTATCTCCACAGAAAGTGGAGATGTCTTCTATGACTAGCAAATTATGTTGCTATGCCTCTAATGACTTCCATCTGTTGATGGATTCCTATTCCTGGTTATTCATTACTGGGCCATAATTATTGCCCCTTCCAGACTTTCAAAGTTGAGGAAAAGGTACACAAGATGGGAGAAGCTGTCTGCACATACTGAATGTCTTGGAGGGAGCATTCACTGACTAATCATTTACATTTCTTTTGTGCATCGTACTGACATCAACATAGCAATTAATTTTGCTTCTACTGCACCATTATGTGTAAGAAGTGGGGAATGGCTAGATGTTTCCAAATTGCCTGTCAACCTTTTAATTTGTAGCTGTTGTTTCTGTTAATGGCTAAGCAACCTGCTGTGAACTTTCCTCATTAAAATGGCTGGTAACACAGGCAGCTGACAGTATTACTTGAATTTACACTTTTCATTTCAAGGCTATGTCACAAAAAAGGATTTGCCTGTCTTCTGTTAACTAGGATTCTAGCCTTTTGCATGCTAACATATTATACTCTGCATTCAGATAAAATTTTATATGAACCTAAGATACAGCATCTTTACGCAACAACAGCAGAATAATTCTGAAAGTCAGTTTGTTTTCTGGCCAAAAATCCTGTTGATAGTTATTTTAGTATATCCAGAACAGTGTCTGGTATTGCTAACTTTTTATAGGCTGCATGGACAGTTGAGCTTTTCAGAAATGACCGGTAAAATGTGATGCCTTTATTTTTGTATAACTACCTTAAAATTAATTTTAAAACAGTGTCAACTCTACCTCTAAAGTGTTCCAACGTTGTCCCCTGTGAGCACCAGTTCTTTTTGAGTATTTTTTTCTCTTAACGCTTGTTTGTTCACAAGAATGAAAATACCCATGTTTTTCACATGTGACTTCTAAATGTGAAAATTTATTGTCATTAGGCTGCAAAGGCAGTTTTCTTGTCAAGCAAAAGCCTTCATTTTGTGAATAAAATTTGTTTAATCTATAGTTCCTTGCCCTTACTAACAAAAAGGACTTTTAATTCTTTTCTGCAGTTATGCTATAAACTGCTCTGGGATTGTTCGTATTTGTCCGCCTGGTATTTACAGCTCAAGCCCTCTCTTGAGGTTGGGCCCAGAATTCCCTTTTTTGCTTTAAATATTAGAGCTTAGTTAACTTTTCCTGCCACAATGCACATCTAACACAGTACAAAATGATTCTCACTTTTCAATATAGACCCCACAGTTATGCACTGACATCCTTGGGGCCATAGATATAATGAGAGGTCTTAGCTACACATCCTTTGCAGACGGGAGGGGTTTGGGAATTCTGTTTTGCCGACCAGGCAATGAGAATGGACACTGTTCTTTCTGTTCAGGTTGTAGCCCTGTGCAGCAAACACTGAGAGAGGGGAGCAGCGGGCATGTCAGTAGCTTTGTAACAAACATTTTCCTTTGAAAGAGAGGTTTCCTGGCTTTCAGTTCCTATTGCTAGGGCAGTTCTTTATCATACCCAGTGACTGTTTACTGTAAAATCCCTTAAAAGATGGGTGAATAATTTACAGCATATTGAATATTGAAGGGGGAAGCAAGGATTGTGAGTAAAGTGGAAGTAAGAGAGAGCAGAAAGTTGGAGGCAGATGATTTCTGCCACTGTTAAATACTGGAAGTGTGTCTGATGTCATGTGATTCACAAAGAGTAATAGCTCAGGACATTAATAAAGTATTACCTAATCAAACAAGTGCATAATAATCCTCAAAGATCGTATATCATTCGTACTGCTCAGGATAGTAAAAACAAAATAAAATTAAAATTATTAGCATTGTCTCTTAATCCTGAAGATCTTTTTATAATGAATCTAGCATCTCTAGATGTTCTACTGAAAATGACTCCAGCAAGATTTGAATATAATTTATTCCATAAGGAATTATTTAGCTAAAACATGTGTAGCTACTGAATTTTAATTGCTTTCTTCATTTTTCATTTTAATAACTTTCTAACATATCTGTGGAAAATTATGACTTTTATGAACTTTTAAACATAAAGATAAGATGACCAGGCTAAACCAACCAATATTCCCTCCTCTGTTTCCTCCAATTCAGTGATCTTAACAGCCTTTTCCAACCTAAATAATTCTATGATTCAACACAAAAATGGCAGCATACTGACTGCAGTTTGGCACAACATCAGCACTCAGAGGCAAATCAGCTTCACCCTGCCTTGTGACATCTCTGATTCTGCTCTCAACCTGCCCTTCAACAGAGCTAAACCACTTCTGTGGTATCTCTCTTGCACCCAGAGGAAGAGAGACAGAGATCCAGAAAAGAAAAGAAGGAATATGTTTAGGAGAAGCCAGTGTATTGTCATTAATATCCATTTGAAAGATGAGTATCCACAAGGAGATCTTGTAAAAAAAGAGAGGAGTTTTTGCTTGCACTTTTGTGTTCATATGGAACGGAGCTACCCAGAACAGGGCAGTAGCTTTAGCTTGCCTTTAAATTAAAATGAAACTAAAATTTATTCTTCCAAGGGAATATCAAAACGCTCTGAGGGTTAGAAGGAATGGATTTGTTTCTTCTGTGTCAACAAATAGGTATAATGTTTACTTTTATGGCACCAAGTAGGTTTTTTCAGTAGTCTTAGTTCAGTGAACAAAATTAGCATTAAGCACCTAGTAAAGGCCAACAAATTATGTAGTATTTTAATACAATAGGTTTTAAAATGGAAACATCCTTTTAGATTTAGTACATGAAAGAGGCTGATCTCAGAAAACGCCTTGCAAGCAATGAGGGCTTTGCGACAGATTTTCATGTAACACTCTTACTTCCCTTCCCCACTCTCACCCAAACCCCCCATCTCACCACTTTTCTGCAGAGAAATAATGGAAGAGATAGCCAGCAATAAATACAGTGAGAAGAGATGCCAACACAACTATTAATTTCTGTTAGCTAGATAATAAAACTTATTTTTTCATTTCAGTGATGAAGCCACAATAGGAGCCCCAGTATGTAACAAAGTACATGCAGACTAGGTTTTGGTGATATGTCAGAATATTCATTAGGCATAGTGAGGAAAGGAATTCTGTCTTGGGATGTGTTCAGGTGTCACTGAATAAGCAGGAGAAATGATCAGAGCTACATTACCAAATATTAAAGTTTCAGCAGTTATAACTGAATATGTGAAAGTCAGTAAACCTTGATGATTTAGAATGTTTCAATGCCTCACACTAGAACTGTTTCACATAATCTTTTAATTAGCACTCTTGTTGGCTCTTCTGAGAAAATTTAAATAGCCTATGGATTTCGGATGAGAGCATTATAAACATGAAAAAAGAAAATCCAGGATATTTCAGCTGATACTGCAACACAGAAAGCGTAGTTCAAAAAATGATTTATTAACTGCTGAAAATTAATAACTTTCAAATACCTTTGAAATTTTCCTTTTTAAAAAAGCTTATCTTAAACTTTTTTTGTTGGTATAAAACCCCATAGGAACTTTGATACTTCAGATTGTTTTAATCATTAGAGGTGCATTTCAGACAGGCAGAATTAGGCTTTTGAATCTAAACCTAACAATTGCCTTTACAGCCAGTAGAAAAAAAGAGGTCTGCCATGCTCAAAATCCGTGTTGGACAAATGCCTCTACATACAGGGTTTTGAATAACACTGTGAAGGTCCCTGTTAACTGAAACTGTGACAATTTGTGTCAAGGCAACTTTGTCATGAATGGGATATGCCCGTCAAATCCACTGATCATTCCTAGGTTTTGTGTGAGAACAAAGGTCTGAGGTTCTATTTGGAGCAGATCAAAAAAAGACACAGTCTCTGTATAATTTTTAGAAATTATACTACTATGGAATCACAGAATCATAGAATGGCTTGGGTTGGAAAGGATTTTAATAAGATTGTAGGACCACAGAACAGTTTGGGTTGGAAAGGACCTTAAGATCACCTAGTTCCAACCCCCCTGCCATGGGCAGGGACGCCTCACCCTAGACCGTGTTGCCCAAGGCTCCATCCAGCCTGGCCTTGAACATTACCACCTCTTTGAGCAACCTGTTCCAGTGTCTTACTACCCTCACAGTAAAGAACTTCTTCCTAATGTGTAATCTAAATCCCCCCTCTTTCAGTTTAAAACTATTCCCCCTTCTCTGATCACTGCATGGCCTTGTACAAAGTCCCTCTCCAGATTCCTTGTAGGCCCCTTTAGGCACTGGAAGAATGTTATAAGGTTGCCTGTGCTTGAGAAAATCATGTGTTTCAGAAAATGTCATGTGAAGCATGTAAGACACAATCAAGGTTTAACTTGGCAACAGCGCCTTGTTTAAATATGCTGTCTTCTGACCATAAATCTTTTCAGAAATAAATCATGCTCTGAGAGCTTATCAAATAAAATATGTTTAATCCTTTTGCACACATTTTCAATTAAAAGATCCTGTTGTAAACCAGCAGTGTTCTTCTGTCTTAGGGGGAAAAAAAAAAAAAGCAGATTTAAAAAAAGCTATTTGCTGTTCAGATAAAGGTCTGCATGCACAGATTTTTGATTCACAAAATCTTTTGTAAGGGGACTTCCAGAGGAGCTTTTCAACCTAAACTATTGTACACTAAAAAAAGAGACAGGTTTTAGCAAATTAATTGATCATTTACATGCTTTTAATTTAGAAAATTCATATTTTTAATAAATAGAAATTTCATCACTTGATATTTGTGAACTTATACTTTTCATATGTTTGCAAAAAAACTTGCATAAAACCGCAAGGGGGTTTGCAGATTATGGTAACAGATAATGGAAATTATAAAATATCTTAATTTCAGATCATAGTGTTTTATCTTTGCTTTCCCTTTATCAGTGTTAAGCAGGCAAATTCCTTCAGGGGTGGGCCAAATCTTGAAACAATGAGAAAGCTGATCTACAAGATGCTGATGATTTTCAAAGGGAACAATACTGAAGATCTATTGTACTTGTACAACATACTGAGAGACAGCTGTTTGTTGTTTTGTTGTTTGAGTTTCTGATTTTTTTTTAACTTTTTTTTTTTTAATTAGGAGATTTAAAATAATAAAAATTGATTTCTAGGGGAAGTTGACCTACCTGTATCCAAGGTTGTGGCAGTGAATTTAAAAACATGACTAGTATCAAGGCATTATTGCACAACACAACCATAAACAAAATCATTAAAAACTTATATGAGTGATACTACAGCATGGTATAGTACCTCATTCCTCTTGAGTAAAACTGCAATGATAAACAATTATTTTTTCCCCCAATAAATGATGATGTATAGGTTGTTTATACGTGAGTCTTTAACGCCTAGAAAAAATTGCTTCATCTCTAGAGAAAGAATATTAGTCAAAGAGCTATGGCTCACAGCAGTTTGGCTGCCAGTATGTTCCCTTTCTAATGACTTCTGTTCTTCCTTATCAGCCTAGCATAGCCAGAACCGCTCACTTATTATTTACAGAACACAGTTTGGATTGCATCAAAGACAGTTTCCACTCATCAAGCTGTTTCCTGGTATTAATTTAGCTCTTCCTCCCTACATCTGTAGCTAAAGCAAGTCTCTGTAGTGCTTAAACAAAAGTCTGAAAATAAGTCAAATATCTTTGAGACTTGGTGAAAAAATTGTATTTGTTTTTTTTTGGGTTTTGGGGGTTTTTTTTAGACATGAGACTTAGCTGAACACTGAAGGGCAATACAAGGGATACTTGGAAACTTCTGGTAACTAACGAGTCCCAAAGCACTGAGTCTGAATAGCAATGCTGTACTCCTGTAGCAAGTTCAGTTTCAAGGTGGGTGGCTTGGTGTAAACGAAATTTGAGAAGGGACAGTGTTCTGCCTACCTGTGCTCAAGGCTGAGCAGGTCTAAGAGCTGATGTGACTGGAGCATAGTTTCAGCAGTCTCTCAGCCTAGTCCAACTATTCTGCTTTGACTGGGTTCATGCACTCACTGATGGCTTCTAAATCACTTTTATCCAGATAATAAGAGGCTGTGAACAGGAGTCATTGACTCAGTGGATGCTCAAGGCTTTCAAATGCTGAAACACAGACCGCTAGAAGCTGCACCTCACACCAACTTTTCTGAATTTCCCAGCTCTTGGGGAGCAATTTCACAATAGTTTTAGGTTAATCTGTGACTATCCTACCACTGATGGAGGCATGACCCTCTCCCCGCTTCACCCGCAACTTTGCCAGCTCTGCATGGCCAGACTGCACCATAAGTAGTAACAATTTACTAATTAAGGTGAACAGTAAAAAAAAGAAAAAAAAAAATATAAAACCAGGCTGCAACTGACTTTTCACATGACAAAAAGCACAGTTCTGATAGACCTCTTGGGTGTCCCGCGTACATGTACTGACAACAGTACATTAGGTCCCATTTGTAAGTTTTTAGCTATGTTAGCCAGACAATGAGTGCTATGCAATTAAGATACTATGCATTCTTATGTGAAAACTGCATTTATATAATACTATTAGACTGATGGGAATGTAACGGGGAGCTTAATGAGATTAGAAGGTGATTGCTGTAACTCCTGTAGCTTTGTCTAAGAAGTTAATATTTATTATCTGTGATTAAACCTGTGCATTGCTTTTCTTAAATGCTTATATTTTGTTTCTGTTTCTAAGATTAATGGAAACTCTCTTCCTAGATAATCCTTTTGTAGCTCTCTGTGTTGGTCTTATACCTATCTATTTTTCCTTCCTAACCAGAAATTTACACTTCAGCTTAACTTCAAAGTGCCTGTAAAAGTATTAGTGAGTAAAACATGCCCTTTGAAAATGATGAACAATTATATTATTCAACAAAGCATGCAGGCTAGTGAAGTAAATATCCTGTTTAGAATTTTTTACCTTTCTGTTTTCATAATTTTTATAGAAGCATTGCAAAAGATGTACAGTTTATTGCCATACCCATCATTCTGTGAAAAAGAGGAACAAAAAAATTTTCATTTTTTGCATCAGAACACCTCTTTTATGACTTGATGTGATTATTAAAAAAAAAAAAAAGAAAAGCAGTCCTGTGTGAGTAAGTCTGGTTTTTTCATAACGCTACTTTAAAATAACAGAGTATTTTTAAAGAAAGGGACTATCTATCTGCTGTCACACAGATGTTGAAAAATATTTCTGCCATTCAATTTTACTCAGCCTTTGTCTGATACAAATAACCCCAAGTTCTCATAGCAGTGCAAGTAATAAAAGAAAAATTTACCAGTATGCGTTGCAAGTTATTCTCCAGTCATTGTATCTGTGGATAACTAGAGTAACAGTGTCCACTGCTGGCAAATCAGATAACTGCACTGCACGTTAGACCAATATTCTGTTGAAAGGTTTTGATGAGTTAAGTTTTGACTGTGAGATGTTTAATAATTTAAGCTTGTAGGACTGTGCTACAAAATCAGGTCACTACGTCAGGAGTATTCATGCTATTACTGCTAACAATAAATGCTAGTATTTGAACTAATAGCCAGGAATATCAGAACAGTAATATAAACAGGTATTGCAATATTTTTTCAGGACTCAAAAATAATTATAGTATTCATTATATCCTAACTGTCACATCTTCAAAATAAAGAAAAATGTAGAAAAAGTCTATGAACTTTGTCTTGGCTTTCTGATCTATGCAAGTAACAAGACAAGCAAGCAGAAGTTCTTAAATTCTTTTTTTTTTTTAGGTCAAAGCATTTGTTGTTTGCTTTGCTGATTTTTTTTTAACATATAAATGAAGTATAGAATAAATTAATGCTTCTATTGGGGAGGAAATAAAATGGAAATATGCAGCTTGATATAGCAGTTGCAACTGGTAATGATGAAGCTAGAGATGAAGTAGACTGATTATCAAAAGAGAAGAGGAAAAAAACCCTGGCATCTAAAAAGTTATTTTAATCAATATTTTTCTGGTGGTTTTTTTTTTTTTGGGGGGGGGGGGGATTTTGGTTGTTTTTGGTTTGGGGGGGTTGGTTTTTTTTTCTGCATCTGTTGCAAAGAAACTCTTTCAGCCAAAGAAAATAGTGAAAGAAAGATTGAGAAGGAGAAAAAAAGGAAAAGACACTTCCTGTCCCAATGCAAACTGGATTATCACGTTTTATTATCTAGATTAAGTAAAAAGAAGCTAAAGCACACTTTTTTTTCCAGACGTTTATATCTGTCATTAATTTACTCCATTCAATAAAAGTAGTAGACAATCCACTGAATTTTCTGTTTGATTGGAAAGAGGGAAACACCTCATGTGGCTTTTTTCAGAGAACTTTAGTTGTTTCTGAACCCCAAATGAAGGGACATTCCTGTATGAAAAGATCTCAGAGGAGACGAAGGCTTACCCTATGGATGAATGAGGTATTAGCCAGCATTGTTCTGTATCTACTTTTTCTCCCTTCAGAGATTTACCTTTCCCTGGTGAGCAGTATCCAGAACAAGAAAAGAACAGGATTTTAAGTTTCAGGGCTTTTTTCTTTTTTTCCTTGCAAATGTCTTCAAAATAACATCAGATGGATTGCAAAACAAAAGTTATTTGAAAACAGTATAATTGTAAACAAAGACAGATGACTATTGGGAAGTTTGCTCGCCAAATTAATTATGCTGCCAATTTTCAGGTTAGATGATAGCAGAAGACTACTTTTTTCTAAATTATTTGCTAGGGAGTGCCTTTTATGCTTTCTTCCACCACAAAATGGTATTGTACACACCTGTGTGTGTGTGCATGCAAGTGCGCAGGCAGTAATGTTCCAGTTCTGCCTGTCACTGGTGAAAATCACTTTCTATACTTAGGGGATTATAGAATGTATTTTGAAGGGAATCATCCCCCTGCTTCTCAAGCTAGTAATTTACGTATGTCTCTGCTCATCCTGTCTTTTCTGTTCAGCATTTTATTGTAATGGATATAACATGCTTTGTCTACAGGGTTTATGTGAGATGACAAAATCCAACACCTCCCTTGTTAAAGTCCAGAAATATAACACATCTTTTCTCACATTTTCATATGTTTTTATATCTGTTCTGAGGAAAGCAAGAGGCCCTTAGATAAAGATTTAAAATTAATATTTTAGGGGACTTCAGAAAAACAGTCAATAAGCTTGGGCTATATAGTTTTACTTGTGTGTGTGTAAAACAGATTAAATCCTGTGATGTAATGTCAAAGTCTATGAAAGGAACAATCCCCTATGTGTATGCTGGTAAAAATTCCCTAAATCACTGTTATCCACAGATCTGAGGGCTTTCTCCTTGCAGTTAAGAAATGTTGATATTTATGGCTACTTTTCTATAAGCCATGTTTTATTCTGGAACTTGTGCAGCAAAAATCAGTTTGTGTTTAGGATAATATTTGTGATGATTGCAATGAAGAGACTGCAAGGGAGTTCACTGCAATCTCCATAACTATTTTTCTGTTGTGGGAGTAGGAAGCCCTACTACTATACCAGGCAGGTGTAACAGCTGATATTATCATGATCTGCCAACTGTACTGACTCCAGAGGAAGGTCACTGTAGGGAGCAAATTTTTCAGGAACGGCATTACTTTTGTTGCTGTAGAACAAAATTTAGCAGACTCACGTTACAGGGATTTTCAGTTACTTGGGAGAAAAATAGGGAAGTCTCTCGCATGTTTCCGAAGTCGGGTAATACAGAAAAGACCTGCTGTGGCTAGATAAGCAATTGCAACAGATGTTGTTTTAAGCTGTGCATATTAATGAAAAAGCTCTCCTTGCTGTTTTTAGGTCTCTAAATCTTAAACTGCTCTGTGCATCTGTGTGGACTAGAGATGGGGGGGGGGGGGCAGATGATTGTTTTTCTTTGATAACAGTCGTGGCTCTGGCTTGTGTCACTAGAGCCTTGTCTGAAGCACTCTGGTGACAGATCCGCTATTAGCTTCAGTGGGAACAAAATAAATGGCTATGTATTTCTGTTGCTGGTAATTAAGAATCTCTCTTCAAGGTGACTATTTGATTTTTAAAGCTAAAATCATATATGTATATGTCTCTGCAGAAACCACAATGTATTTAATTTTTGATTGCTTTTATGGATTTGTCCCTGAAACTGATCTTGATACTTTTTAGGGTTTTTCATTGCTGTTAACTGTTGTTTGAAAGAGACTTGGAGTTAAATTTTGGGCCTGGGTGAGCTGTCCTGGAGAGCCTCATATGATCTGTGTGCTCTTCAGATTCTCCTGTCAATCCAGCTGATTTCTTTTGTTCAGCTGGTCTCAAACGGAGTATCAGAAGCAGAGGACAGATAGAATGAAAATTAAGAAGAATCATGAAAGATGTCACAGGAGGTGTGTTAAAAGTTAGGAGATGTAATTATGCATCTTATGTTTCTGAAATATTGATTGTTAAAAATAGCATAAGAATCTTCATTCACTTTCCTTTTCCCTGTTGAAGAAGAAAGAGTTAGCCAATGGAACTGAAAATTAAACTTGAAGCAATTAAAACAGGGATTTTCCTTGACACAGCATTATTCATGAGACTCTTTGCAGCAGTATAATCACTGCAATTTAGCATTGGAAGGGAAGAAGAAAAGCAAAGCCAAAAAAGCAAAAGCAAATCCAAGCAATTTAAGAACTACATAATTTTTAACTAAGACAGTATCTATTCGGTTCCTTCCTATTGTTCATCTACAAGAAAATTTAATTCAGTTCCCTGAATGAAGTTGAGTAGAGGTACTCAGTCCTCAGTTGCAAACATATCCCAGGTAATGTGTAAAAGATGTTACCAGTCAATGCAGAACAAATACTGCACTAAGACATTGGCTCTGAGTGGGCATAGGCATTCATACTTCCTTAGATCCTCTGTCTAGGTGATGGTGATGTTGATAGTTATGTGCATAACTAGTAATCTGATGTAGGATTTCCTTGCATGGTGGATTAATTTATTCTTATATATACTCTATTTATGTTTTAATAGTTCTTCCTATGACTCAAGATACATGAAGTTTAGCAGGACCAAAACCTGTGAAGCTAAAATACGCGCAGTTTTTCAAACAACATACTGGAAGCTTCCTTTTATCTTATTTAAAGGTATTCTCCTTACCACAGTACACTCAAGGAGCCAAAGTCATACCTATTAAAAAATACTGAATGCATAGAAGTTCCTAAGTAGTCAATGGTTTCAATAGGTACAACTTTGTCTCGAGTGCATTGTCAATGTTGAGACTGAAAGCTGAGTGCTTTTGATGGAGAACGTATGAAAGCATAAATACCCAAATTCTGTCAACTATATTAGTATGTTTAATGAACTTTGTTTCTAATGCTCATCAAAGTTTATTCAACCAGCATCAAGTGTTCAGGGTGTTATGGATTTTAAATTGCAGTGCTTCACAGTGCATTGGCTTCTGAGAAGTTAACTATAACTTATAAGGAGAATTATATCCATAATAACACACAAGAACATGTAAAACTGACCTAACTTAAAAAGTTTGAAGCTCCTTGCACAACCATACTCTCTTATTATAAGCATGGAATGCACATATACTATATGGAAAAAGACTTCTTATCCATGTTTTAGTATGTTCATACTGGTATAAAAAAATATGACCTTTTATGTTAACGTGTTTTTCTAGCTGACTAATTTTTTTTAACATTGAACACTTACCAACCTGTAGAGTAAGCCATAGATCATATTTCTCTCATCTCCTTCAAGTTGTAAAGTTATAACTCTTTGTCTCCCAAGAAAATTAAATCAAGAATTGCAAGTTACTGTAGCTTACCAACAGCCTCCCCCCTGCCATATGTACACACTGTGTGCCTTGGACAAGTATCAGTTTGTAGTTATATGATTAATTATATTTTTAGAACAGAATCACATTTTCTTATGAGGCCATTTTGTGGGAGTGGAGGGGTCTTAGTTTGTAAATTGAATTCAGGCACTTGAATTATGGTCCTCCAAATTACCAGTAACCTTCAATAAATTTTTGATCAGTACCAACAAATGTTCAGAACCACAACCTTAGCTGATAAAAGCCCTTTGGTAATCAGTCTGCTGTCTTATCAAAAGCACCGGGATGTTGATTAAATGTATCCATCAGAATTTATAAACAAGTATTTTTTCACTTTTGAGACATCTCATCTTAGAATGACATTGAACGTTCCCAGTGGCCCGATGTACTCTTAAGTATACCTTGCAACTGTTATGCCTAAATTGGTACTTTTACTCCTAGAGTAGCCTTTGAAGATTGAATGGAGCTTTAAGGAGTAAGGTATTAACTTTGTTTGCAACTGTAGTACACATCTTCCTGGGATATTTGTCTTAGGGTTTGATTTGATTTGGTTTGGTTTCAATATGAAGAATAGGTTCAGGATATCTGGGAGGAGAAAATGTGGGTGGAGCATGTGTATGTGTTTACCTGTAGAAAGACACTTTTGCTTATGTTGAAATGGCTTACGAAAAGAAGTCTGTAGGGTTTTCATATCTGCGTTGACCAAAAATGACTCTGTAGCCTGTAACTCTTTCCAACCCAACGCAAAACATTCAAGTGGGAGAAAAAATATATTAAAATACACAAATAATAATTAAAAAAAACCTCAAACAAACACAACAAAACAAACCAACAAACACAACTCTTTAAACCATAAGGATTACATTTCTGATTCTGTAAATTTTGTAGCAAATAGATCTAAGTTAGGCTGGAATACAAAGCATAAAATCTCATTTTTCATCAAGGAAGCCCTTATAAAAGTATCACTTTTTTTTATGTATCATTATTTCATGTATATACACAAATATCAACAGTGTATATTTTAATGTTGAACTTTGATACTTGAAAATCCCACATTGTAAACTACATTTTATATTAGATGAAACAGAATATGGTTTGTCCCCAGTAATACAGAAAAAAAAATAAATTTAGGATAATTTATTTAAGAAAAATTTATTTAATAATACTTGCTGGGGTTGAGTGCACCCTCAGCAAGTTTGCCAATGGCACCAAGGTGTGTGGCTTGGTTGATACGCTGGAGGGAAGGAATGCCATCCAGAGGGACCTTGACATGCTTGTGAGGTGGGACAATGCCAACCTTATGAAGTTCAACCCTGCCAAGTGCAAGGTCCTACACCTGGGTCAGAGCAATCCCAGGCACAGCTACAGGTTGGGCAGAGAAGAGATTGAGA
>WYDI02015662.1:0-16725 GCA_009867235.2 Psittacus erithacus | reverse complement strand
TACCTCTTTGGCTAGTTTGGGTCAGGTGTCCTGCCTCTGCTTCCTCCCGGCTTCCCCTCCTTCCAGGGCAGAGCATGAGGCTCAGAAAGTTCTTGGTCAATGTAAACATTCTAAGCAGTAGCTATTATCAGTACTGTTCCCAGACTGTAAGTTAGAAACACAGCGCTGCACCAGCTACTAAGAAGGAGAAAAAATGACTGCTACTGCTGAACCCAGGACAGATCCATAGTTATTAATTGCAGACATAGTAAAGGTATTTTCATTTCATGCTCCCCCACTAACACACCGCTCATCTTCCATGGAGCATAAGAGATCTCGTGTATGTTTACACTAATAGTACCTCTATGCATGGCACACAAACCTGGACTATCTATATTGTTTTGTCTAACAAGACATGGCATGTTTATTCCCAGCCAGGTTGCACCTTTTTTGTCTTTTAAAAAACATGTCATTAACATAAAGGAACGTGAAAGAGCTTGTGGCAGAGTACAGTAAGGTACCCTTACCCTTGATTTCTTGGAAATTCCAGGGTCATAGGAGGAGTTCACTCAGTGTGAAGGAGACATTTTTGGATGTTAGTAATTGCAAAGTATGTCAGTAATCAGAGGTGTCAAATCAGCTGCAGATTAGATCAGCAAGTCAGCTCACCTAGCTGACCTACTAGAAATCCTGATGCATTACAAATTTGTGAGCATTATCCCTCAGAAAGCAGGGAAAGGTCTGGAAAAATACCAATAAACTGCTGATGTTAGCACAGTTTAAGTGGTGCCAGAGCATGTATTTTCACTGACCTTCATCTCCTGAACCTCTGCCAGACAGGGAGGACAAAAACGGAATGGCTTGAACTCTGCCATGAGTAGGTTCAGTAATTTATCTCTCCATAGACTATGAACTTGGTTCTTATGTTTATAAAAATTATTTTGCCTTGTTAACAGATCCCTTGTACCCCTTCCCAAGTGGGAAAAAAACAAAAGGAGAATTAGATGTAGTACGTAGGGAAGAGAGATCAAGCTGTGGATTATTATCTCCTCATTACTTCCTTTACATTAATCCTAATACTGGTATTAATATGACTCCTTGAGAAGCCATTTCTACTCAACCAGTCAGATGAGAATTTACTCAGCAAAATATAGTTTTCTGCTGGCTTAGTGAGCTGAATTCATCACTGAAACGTCAGAAGAGCACCAGAGCTACAGCAAGGGAGACAGTGGAGCTAGGAGGCCATGTAAGGAGGTAAGAGCAATAGGATCACCACTTTTGGCAGTACCAATTAATCAGATCAGGACAACCTGTCTCATCTGATTTCAGCCTTGTGGGTATTGGAATTGGATGATCTTAAGGTCCTTTCCAACCCTAACCATTCTATGTAATATATCAAATAATCCTTTAATAGCAACTGTAGCAGCTGTGGATTTGAAGATGGGACAGAAAGGCATTTAAAACTGGAAACTGAAGACTGAAGACTAATTTAGCAATCCTGAAAAATACCCAGTTGGGGGTTTTAGTGGGAAGGGTCAGGTGAAACAGGTAAGAAAAGAACAAATCCAGGTGACCTGTTACACAGGTTCACTGAAGTCACAGATCACCCACTCTTGAATTCCACCTGTCTGCCATCCATCAGTAATTAGGTAAGTGTTGCCTTGTGGTACAACTGTTGTCACTTCAGCTGGCTAGAATGCAGCATGCTGCCTTAGACCACTACAGTGAGGTCTCCCATCAAACCATTAAATAGAAAATGGAACAGAAAAGAGAGAAGGGTGTGTGCACAGAAAGTGCTGCAGCCTGGAGCATTCTTTGTCTAGCCAGCATAAGGACTGCTGGGCTTTCCCATGCTCCCTCTCCACGTAGCTTCCCCTTAGCTAACAGTACAGCAAGCTTGAATGCTAATTTAATACAAACTTCCAGTTACTTGTCACCCTCTGGTGACATCTCGTGGACCAAAGCAAGATATCCTTGCCTGCTGGCAAACCCTGCAAAGCCTCCAGTGTCTGAACCTGCAGAGTAGAAGTCTCTTTCCCAAGTATAAGGAATTGTATTGCATCTGGCAAGGTTTAGCTTTTCTTTATTTTTTCCTTCCTCTCTTGCTTTGTGGATAGTGCACACAAGCACTCTAGCAACAAGCTCCCTACAAAGAACTGAAAACAGAAGCAAATGAGACAGCAGAGCAAGAAACTGAGAAAAGAGGGTAGTAGTGAATAAATTTCATTAACTGTATCTTCTAATACTAAAACATATTCTAGTGTCTAAAGCTGAGTATAAGCAAGTCTTGAGCAATTAGGATTTCATAGGTGAAATCAAGGAGAACCTATGCACTGCTTGCCATAGTGGCAGGAGCACTTGCAAATAATCAGCATCACATCACAGCTCATTGTACCCTGCAAATACTAAGCAACTAGCACTCCCGGTATGCCTGGGCATCATTCACAGGGGCTGGAACAGAAGACTAGGCTCAGATTCCAGTTGTGACAGTAAGAAGTGGAAAAGCTAGTAATACTTTGCTAAAAATATTGATTTTTGGATTGTTAATTCTGGAGCCTCTATTTCAAAATACTTAGGCATTCATTACACAAGTTACATTTATATAACTTAATTATATAAGTTTAAATTATAGCCCTATAATGAAGGAAAAAAATCACTTCTACATAAGAAGAAATACAGTCCCTTGTGACCTCTGCAGGCACCTTGACATTTGATCCATCCCCATTGAGGATATTGATGCAGAGAAAACAAGGAGTTCCATGAATGTCAGCTATCATGGAGCTATGATAGAAAGGCATGTGCTTTTTCAAGTGCTTCCACAAAGCATTAGGAGACTGAAAGCTGGAAATGAGGACACCATGGCAATGAGCATACATGGGAAGTCACAAACTTGTTAACTGAACCACACAGCAAGCTGCTGCAAGCAGCATTTTTTCTCCACACAGCCCATGACTGTGCAGGCTCTGAAGGGTGCTTGGGCAGAGCCAAGCACCGGTAAAAGGCCTTCTGCAGCCCCAGGTCCCAAGGACAGCACCCAACATAGGGCAGCAATGCCAACTGCCCATGGCAGGCCAAGCCCTAAACCTACTAGCAGCACACGCTCAAGCACACATCTCCTGTAATGCTAAACAAGTGTCAACCCATCAGGAAGCTCCATCAGCTCTCTCCAAAAATTTCGCATTTAGAGTAGCTAATTGGGGGGGGGGGGGAGGAAGATAAGGTATTAAATAGGGTTTCCTGAACTATAAAACCCAACAAACAACTAGTCAATTAAAAAAACACTTCTTGTCCCTAGGCTAACAATATTTAAATTGACACTTGGTTCAACAAAAATACTGAAGCTTACATACTGCAATTTACAGCCAAAGTGACAGTTGTCTGAGCAAAAAATACGGCAGTCCATGACATTAGTTGAGTACAAAATAACCTGCCTACATTAGTAATTCCCTCACAAAAGTAACTTAAAAAGAAGGGTATCAGCCACTTCAAAGTCACACCACATCATATGTGACACATTTAATGATATATTAACCTCAAATAACATACAAATTAGCAGTTAAATACCTATTAAAACAGCTATAGCAACGAGAAATACATGAACAAACAAAACTATATCTAGCAGCACCGAATGAGACTGCCTGTCCGGTGCACCGAAGCGTGTGAGGAAGTATCGGCCTCGGGGTCAGTCAGGACACGGTGCGCGAGGGGGTTTGTGAGGCGGGCTCTGAGAGGCGCCCGCGGCTGCTGCTCCTTCCCGCCCTGGGCGCGAGGCGCGGCCGCTGGCTCACCCCGTCCCGCCTTGGGCGCGCGTCATCGTCATCACGATCCCCATGAACGCGATGGTCACGGTCGCGCTGGCGGGGCTGTGCACGGCGCTGCGGGGCTGCTGCTGCTGCTGCGCTGCTCCTGGGCCCACATCTTCCAGGACGGACCTGCGCTTCGCCCTCACGATGGCGCGGTAGCGAGGAGGACGCGCAGGGCAAGGCCCGCCCAGACCCTGCTGCGCGTGTTCGCGCGCCGGGCGCGGCTCACGCCGCGCAAGCCGTTGCTGCTCTTCGGCGACGCGGTGGCCACCTACGAGCAGGTGGAGCGGCGCAGCAGCCAGGCGGCGGGAGGGGGCTGCCTGGCGCTCCTCAGGGACAACCAGCCCGCTTACGGCCGGGTCTGGCTGGGCTGTGCCGTGGCGTGCCTCAACTCCCGCGTCAGGCCTGCCTCCTTGCTGCGCTGCTTTCATTGCTGCGCGGCCACCGTGCTGCTGGCGGCATCAGGTGAGGACAGCGCTGGCCGGAGCGGAGCAGAGCCGCGCCGCGCGGGGTTTTCGGTTGCTCCCCGCGGTGCCAGGGGGTTCCGGAGCGGCGGGACACGTTGTTCTCATGGCGTCCCGTCCTCTGAACGTGGATTTGGGGATTTGAGAAGTTGCTGCAGGCCATGTAAAGGACAAGGTTCCCACAGTGCGCCGTGTTTTCGGTTACAAGGTGCAGGCGTCGAGCTCTGGTACCTTGTTAGCTACTCGATGAGGGTAACAAAGACCTAGAAGTAAACCAGCCCTGAATCAACAGGGTTAATCACAGTTCACGCAAATGTCCAAAGTAGAAATAGCCAAGGTAATAATGCAGAAGCTTCTTGCTGCAGCTGCAGTGACTTAAAACACATAAAGGGCATTGCAGTCCATATAAAAGCTTTTGGCAGGTCTCAGTTCAAAAACAAAGATAAGAACCCATGTAGACAAACTGTTCCTTTTCCGTAGAAGAGACTTTTAACATATTAGTATGTTTTAAGTGCTGCATTATCTTCTGTATAGAGCAGAGACCTTATTTCATGCCCAGTCCTTTATACAGCATATGCATACATACAGTATGAATGACTGACCATAGGGGAAGTCAGAGATGTGCTTTATCTGCCTAGAGTTAACAACTTCTACATTAATATATACTCCATTGCAGCTTAGATAGTTGAAGTCATTAATCTATTTTATCTGAAGTATTTTATATGCCCCAAAACTTGAGTTAAAATGAAATCTTGTCCTTTTATGATAAATTTCTGTCCAAGAATTAAATTATGTGCAATCTCTGAAGTTTCAAAATTAACCAGTATTTGAGATAGCATTTGTGGGAAAAGCTGTTGTGCAGAATAGGAAATGTATTTTTCCTTCTGTAACATCTTTGCCTCAGATTTTCTAAAAAAGCCTTCAGCTGTGAAGAAAATAAGTAACAGAAAAAAATTGAGCTTTATTAATAAAAATTTACTGCATGCTTGACTGCACTAATGATTGCTAGACATCATGAGAGGAAAGAAGGCTAGGTCTTTTCTCTTGGACCTTGATTCTGTCCTTATCAAGTTTTATCCTTTATTATCTTGCTACTCCACACAGAAGATAAGTATTGTCTCATCAGAACTTAACCATCACATACTTGCGCAAATAAGTTTCTGAAAAGAAATATTCTTAAGTCATTAAAACAGTTTATACGTTATTAAAGTTACCTATATCTACAGTAAAATACGAATTTAAAAGTTTATTGGAGGGTGATTTATCTCAGTGCAAGTTTATTGGGGGTTATTTATTGCAAAGGTTCCAGCTCATTAGATACTTCCATATAAGG
The DNA here is from genome assembly GCA_009867235.2 of Psittacus erithacus. Lineage (NCBI taxonomy): Eukaryota > Metazoa > Chordata > Aves > Psittaciformes > Psittacidae > Psittacus > Psittacus erithacus. The sequence goes on along the minus strand of WYDI02015662.1, from coordinate 11,146 downwards.
CCTTATTTTATCTCCTCCATGCCTGATGATGTCAAAGGAGTCCAACTCTCCTCCCGTTCAGCTTTACTCTGCAGTGCTGGAGAGCATGGGTGGAATGGAAGAAGACAGGCCAGGCTGTGCCAATATTTTGAAGTTGATGCAGTGATGCAGTTCACAGAATAATACAGAATTTTTTTATAGTAGTTTTTTCTCTTCTCTTTAAGAACTGAAGGAATCTGTTGAAGAAATACTACCATTCTTGAAGAAAGAAAATGTTAAAGTTTATTATTTAAGCAAGACATTTGCTACAGAGGAAGTTGAAAGCTTTCTTGATAAAGTAGATGCTGCCTCAGATGAACCTACTCCATTGTCCTGTGTCTGGGTTCAGCAGTAGCAGCCGTTTTTCTCCTTCTTAGTAGCTGGTGCAGTGCTGTGTTTTTGACTTTTGGTCTGGGAACAGTGTTGATAACACCGATGTTTTTAGCTATTGCTCAGTAATGTTTAGACTGAGCAAGGACTTTCTGAGCCTCATGCTCTGCCAGGGAGGAGGGGAAGCCGGGAGGAAGCAGAGACAGGACACCTGACCCAAACTAGCCAAAGAGGTATTCATACCACAGCACATCATGCCCAGGATGTAACGGGCAGTTACTCGGAAGGGTAGATTCTGCTGGGGTGGGGCTGGGTTTCGGTTGGTGGTGAGCCGTTGTATTCTCTTCTCTTGTTATTTCCTTTATCATTATTACTACTGATGGTAGCAGTAGTGGTTTGTGTTACACCTTAGTTAATAGACTGTCCTTATCTCAACCTGTGGGAGTTGTATTCTTTCGATTCTCTTCCCCATCCCTCCAGGAGCGGGGGATGGCACTGAGTGGGTTGTGTGGCAGGCCTTAAACCACAACATCGTGGAGGTTAGATGTAACCTTTAAAACCCCTGCCATGTAAATTTATACTTCTGGTATTATAGGTAACACAAATTCACAAAACCAGACCACACATTCCTCGCACCATTGTGGGTTTTTAGTAAGGAAAGAGAATGTGTTATTTTACATTAATTCCTTCTCTTATTCATTCCGCCCAGGAAACTGAAAATTTGATACCTGTACTTAAAACCAAAATTACATAGAATATAGGCCAACTTTAAGCACTAAATCTGGGGGGAGGGACTTAGTGAAAGCTAATCAAACCTGAAAGCTTTATGTCAGTAAGGTCAAGAGATAGCAGATGTATCTTATCCCTAGAGACACTACTGGCCCAGTGTCTTGGCACCAGCCAACTTGGATCATGACCTATAAATGCTGGCCATTAAGTTTTTGGGTGTCAAGAGTACCAGAAATAGCAAGGGCAGCACAATATACAGCTAGTCATGGCCCCTGTACAAAACTGCAGTTGGTATAGAAGCTGTTCTACATAAAGGCATCTAGTGTTAAGAGCACTGAGCCACAGCAGAAACTGGGTGACAAGAATGAAGATGAAGACAAAGCCCAAAGGCACTCAAACCTATAGCTTCATTAGGAAGAACAGTGTATGCCTCTGTACTAGTCTTTGAGCCTCTTAGAGCTGGAACTCCACTGGAAGGGAGGAAGTAGAAATCTAAGTCCTATTTTGACTGCACAATGCAAATGAGCTTCATCCTTGTTAATGGCTGTAACATACCTGTTCTTACAGAATAGGCAAGCACTACCATCATTTTGCCTTCTAGCACCTGTTCCAACAAGTAATTAGTTCAACTGTATCTGATAGGAAACCAAGAAGAGATTTTGTAGTATGAATTTCAGTTTCAGCTAGGGTGATTTGAAGCTGCAAGGGGATACCTAATTCAAGAGATGCAAGATTTGAGATTAACCTCTGTTTTAGCATTTCTGTTCCCTTGGCTCAGCATGCTGGATTCTCCAAATCTCATTTCCTCACTGTCTAGTTACTTGTTATTCCAAGGTACCATAGTGTTAGTATTAAGGCTAAACACCAGTGTATTGCATAAATACAAGCAAGCTGCATACCTCTAGAATTAACACTTGCATCAGTGAATGAGAGAAAAATCTTTTCTTAAGCCCTTGTGAAACTGACTGGTCTTACTGTGGATTTTGTTCAAGTTACACATCTTTTTTGCTTGACTTTAAACAGGTCTTCCCAAGCTGCAGTGATTAACCATGAACGCGTAATGCTAGCTTGTGGTTTGTTTGATGCTGGCAATGTTACCTCTGAAGACATTGTGTATACTACTTTACCACTCTATCATAGCTCTGCTCTCCTCATTGGAGTCCATGGATGTATCATGAAAGGTACCATGCACTTGACTAATATGAATGAACATGTTACTTTGCAGAATTCATGATCGCAGATACAATAAGCCTCTCCCTAGTTGCCAAACTTTGAGATTAAATACTTGGTTATACATGTCTCTGTTACCTTTGTTGACTACTCCATAAGTCAAGAGACATTTGTTTCCCGGTTGCAATCACGACTCACACAGATCTTCACCCTGTACAGATTTTATTTCATCTCCTGGACAAACAGTATCTTATATGACAGCTATTTTGCAGTTTAAGGTAAATTAGTACTGGGTTTCATCCCCAGTAATAGCCTTTAACTTCTGATGAATAGAAATAGAGCTTAAACCAATCATTCAACATGGATTATATTTCAGTATATTTTAGGAAAGAACTTCCAAAAGCTGTCTAACCCTAAATCTACAGGTTTTCTAATGTTATGCTAAGAAATTTGATATGGTCTTACAATATAGTAAGAATTGTTCAATCTCTTACTTGTTTACTTCTTTTTACACAGGTGTGACTATTGTTTTGCGTGCCACATTTTCAGCAAGCCAGTTTTGGGATGACTGCAGAAAATATAATGTGACAGTAATACAGTATATTGGGGAAGTGCTTCGGTATCTATGCAGTGTGCCACAGGTAACACTAACTGCCTTTTTCTTCCTTTGCTAATTAAACTACTGTGAATATTTGTTATATTATGCTTAAAATCTAACCATAAGGGGAAGAGGAAGAAAAAGCCCAACAAAAACCTTCCCTAACAAGGCCTGTAAATTTCATTGCATACTAGTATTAACTTTTTTCAAGAAGTCAATATATATTTCAAAACACTCTTCATGCCTTAAAATACTATTACATTATGTAATAAAAGAAACAGTTGAAGCAGAAGGCAGGAAGTGAGACAAAAGAGTCTTTCCATATTTTTACTAAAATTCTGTCTATTGTTACTCATTGGCACGTTATATATGTTCATGAATGAAGAGTTCAGTACTTCCTATTGCTGAAGATAAATACAAACATAAAAGAAGGCATAAATAGACTGCCATTCTCACTGTTTATCACTTCACTGTGTTAACAGAAATATCTAATAGTGCTATTCAAAGTGCTATAAAATGCGGCGATAGAATTTTAAGCAGGCTCAATACTGAACTTACAATGGTAGAAGTGATTTCCTTTTTCCACCCAAACACCATTTTACAGGATTTAAATCCTGTAAACACTTTGCTGAATTCAGGGTTAGTTAGACTTTTCTGCAGGTGGTCACCACAAGGCTTACAAACTAAATAGTTTAACATTTTGTTTGTGCCTGAGTTTCATTTTGGATTTTTGCATAGAATTTTTTGCTTCTGAATTCATCCAAATCACATTAACTACTTGCTCAGTACCTTCTTTTCCATTTCCACATCAAAATCATTAACTTAACTGTAATGATTTTTTGCATAAATTTTGCTTCAGAATATGCTCAGTATTTCTAGAGTAAAGTTTCATTCAAAGTTTTCCAGAAGTAGAAATTCTGCCTTCACTCAGAAGAAATGTGAATTCATGACTGTTTCTTGTTTCTAGAGAAACAGTGATCAGGATCACAAAGTCACACTTGCCAGAGGAAATGGAATAAGGGCTGATGTTTGGAGGGAATCTGTACGAAGATTTGGAAGTATCAGTATTTTGGAATTTTATGCATCAACTAAAGGAAATATTTCTTTTGTTAATTACACTGGAAAAATAGGTGCAGTGGGAAGAGTAAACTGCCTGCAGAAGGTAAGAATAACAGCAAAATGTGGCATTTCTTCCTTGGCAAAGTTTGATATATTGCCATGGGCATATAACCAGGCTACTTGCATGACAAGTTGAGAAGAAACCAAGGCTGGTTACGAGTTTGTTTAGAGAGAAGATTCTCCTCAATTACAGTCTGCAGCTGCCCATGCTAGATAACACAGATACTGCTTGCTAGTTCAGGTAGATTTAGACTCAACACATTCAGTTGAAAGAGTCTGGCCCCTGTTAAATAGAAAGATGACTACGTAGTATACTTCTGAAAATACTTTTCAAAGATTGAATATTCATGTTTGTATACATTTTGCAAATTTTCAGCAGAAAATCTTATGCTATGAACTGGTTAAATATGATGTAGAGAAAGATGAACCAGTCCGAGATGAAAATGGATAATGCATAAAAGTGCCCAAAGGTAAAAAAATTAATTCCTTAAAAATTTCAGAAAAGTATTTACTTTTTAAATTACATCTCTTTGTGTCACTTCTGTCTGGGACGATGCCAAGAATTGCCAAGAGTAAGCCAAGTTTTTAAATACAAGTTAGAAAAGATGTAACAAATTACATACTACTGTAATACACCTTAACAGAATGGTAAAGTACTGTGGGAAATTCAGCATCTGTATACTTAGATTTTAATAACTTGTCCAACTAATAATGGACACACTAGCATTTTTGACTACAGATATTTACTTTCAGCGGAGCAATTTAATTCTTCTCAGACTTTGTACTTAGCATGCCACTAAAGAAACATTTGCAAAATAGAAGGCAGTTCTCTTTTCCAGCAGTGGCTGAAACTTTTTGCCACTGACAACAGGGAAAGCAAACATGAAAATACCTTTGTTATAATATATTCTAGTACCAGTTTTCATAGGAAGGGGCTATATATTGGCACAGGCAAGCCTGTGTTTAAACCAGGTTCTTGTCATACTTCTGACTTTGTTGCATTCTGTTACATGTGTCCTCATTACTGTGAGTGAGGACAGAAATGCTCACCACCTCTGTGCATAAGGGAAAAGGTGGACAGGTTACCAGTGGTGTTAAATTCTCACTGCTGAGGAATATACCAGCTATCTTAAAAGCATCTGCCCCATATGTATACTCTCCTATGCCAGCTCTCCATATGCAGTCTCTTGAGCTGGGAAGAGGGGGGATGCGTACACATACCTTCCATTTTTATATAAATGCACCCAGTGTTTAAGTTGCTGAACTGCAGGGGCATAGAAAATACCTGCAGTGTAAGAAAGAAACCCATGAAAAAATGTAAAATCCCAGGCTTGATGGGGACAGACTATAATTTATTTTGTGTAGATAAAATTCACTCCAGTGTATAACATCCATGCAAAGCTTTAGATAACATGGGGCTGATTTTCAGTTTACATAAACACACAGCTGTTCCTGCTCTCTTCATAAATTACTCCAGCTCTAGCACATGAAATGCTAAAGAATATACTAAGCAGCCTTTTGGTCTATTTTGCATTCAAAGTAAGCAAGCTGAACCACAATATTTGGTTCCTAAATGCTGGTGAATCTTTTGGTTGAGGGATAAGGCCAACTGAGTTACACGTAAGTAGCCTGTACCTTCTAAAGACGTACCTGATGCCATGTGTAAGTTTCCTTTGTAGACTCAGCTCCTACTGATTCAGGTGTTTCAAACTGAGGTTTATGAAACTGAGGTTGAGAAACTGGACAACTATTTTCCACTTACCAGACAAGACCCTCAGAGATTCTGTTCTGCTGCATTAATACAAGCAGGTGACAAATTGTATTATCTACTGGCACTTTGGGGGATAGTGAATTGAAAGGACAAGGTGAAACTCGATCTGTACCTCCATAACTGATTTTAAAGGATGATGATTATGACGAAGTTCTCAAATAATTCTATAAAATCTGGAAACTTCACTGATGTAATGAAAATTTGTTATTTTTGATGATTGACACTCTGCTTTTTAAACAGGAATTTAAAAACCTTAACCTCTTCATAGGTAAACCAGGACTACTGATCTGCAGAATCACCCAATATGTACCATTTAGTGGCTGTGCAGGAGCAAAACAGCAAACAGAGAAGAAGCAATTAAGAGATGTCTTTCAAAAAGGGGATTTACATTTTAATAGCAGTGACTTTTTAGTGATCAACAATGATAACTTCATTTATTTCCATGATCAAATTGGAGACACATTCTGGTTAGTTTATTTCAGTGTTGGTCATAAGAGGAATTTCTGACATTCTCTGTCATACCCAATATTTCCTACTAACTGATAGAGAGGAATTTCTCTGATTTCAGTCAGAAAAAGAGAGGACTGCAAGTCACCTCCAGTGTTGTGTTTTATCAGTTATGTTCAGTTACCTACAGAGCCTACAGGAGGTTGATGAATGAATGCTATTTTTCAACAATCAGAAACCAGTTGCATTCACAGAACACCACCATTGTGGTTTCACATTCACTATACCTTTAAAACTCAGAAAACATAGAGCCTAGGATGGAATCAAAGATAAGTAATATTTTGGGGGGTTATTTGGTTAGAGCTGTTTTAAGCATGATCAAACTAAGTGTGTTAAATTTTTCTGAGATTTGAATAATCTGGAATGCATTGCTGAATTTTTGGCATGTTTTCTCTCTACTTCTGATAAGTCCCTTGTTTTAGTGCAAAAGTGCTTTCTGATCTCAAGCTCAGTGGTCAGCCTATTGTAAAGTCCAACATTAAAACACTGGAGGTCTCTGTATGTGATACACGTAAAAATCATGAATATCAACTGCTTATTTTCCAGGTGGAAAGGGAAAAATGTTTCTGCAATGGAAGTTGAAGATGTTTTAGGACTGACTGACTGTGTTCAGAAAGTTATTGTATATGGAGTATCTGTTGCAGGTATGAGCGAAATACTTGGCATTTCAACAAAGGAATTTTTAAATACATTAACAAAATACAAACATACTGAACTGCAGGGTATAGGTAGCCTCACTTCAACTTCCTTTACATAAGCTATAATTGATAAATTACATCATTTAAATAAATGGAATATTAATAATCTAAAAAAAAAAACCAACTCCAAAACAAACATAACCAAAGCTTATGTTGAAGTAGTATGACAAATACTAACAGGAGAATGCAAGAACATGTGAGATGGCATGTAAGAAATTGCTTTCTCCCTTTTCCAGTCTTAAGGATTGTGACATTTGCTGCCTATTTTCTACTCAGAAATGTGTGAAATATTTTATTAACTTTTTAAGCACTTATGGCAGGTTTGGTTTCTTTTTTAACTTGAGAGGCACTACTGCTAAAGGCAGATTCCGAGAGATACTGGAAGCCAGAAGAAGAAACAGAGAACTTTACTGTCTTGTCGCCTGTATTTTGGAGGTACCTTCCTGTCCATGTTTCTCACTTACCTAGATTGACAGGACTCCTGTATAGCTCCTCACTGCATCTGGGCTGTGACAGATGGTTAAAATGGAACCAGTTCTTACGGTGTAATGCAGGGATCTGAAATCAAACAAATAAGGTTAGATTTGATTGAAATCCTGAGCACCATGTTGTGCAAATGGTTTGGACTAGGTACGTCATATGTTGCATGCCTTAGAGTAGCCTAAGGAGGAGGAGGACAAATTTTGGAGCCCCCATTAACTAAGGTAGCAGATGTTAACAGTTGCAACAGCTTAATTATTAATTCATTAACAATATTAATTAACAGATATCACACTTGTCCAGAAAGATTTCCAGACTGTGGTACATCATAACATGGCTCACATCAGTGACAATTTAGTATTTTGGAATTGAAAGTCATGTTAGAGACACCACTCTTCCTACATCCACCATTTATTCCCCATGTGATTCTGTTAAATGTTACGATCCACTTGCTATTTCTTCTACTAAAAGTGGAAGACATGAGAACAGAAATGCTCAGTGTTTCTGAGGCTTAAAAAGACTGTTCATAAAACAAGATGATCTATTAGAATAGTGAATTTAATTCAAATAAATATTTTTTTAAAAATCATGTATGTCTGTGCTACACCTGTTGATCTAAAAAGCCTCTCTTTTTAAATCACTCTTATTTTCAGCTGTTTTGTGGTAGGATTAAACATACATCTGTCCTAAGAGACATTTCAGAAGAAAGCTAACAACAAAAATGGTTTAGAGTTCTTTATATGTTTCTGAGATTACACTCTAGGACATGAGGAAAACATTCTGTTATTCTTAATGCTCTTGTAACACCACACAGATAGAGCTGTTAATAACCAATTATGAAAACTTTACAGTTAAAAAAAAAAAGGTTCTCCTCTTATATTTGTGTAATAACTGGGTGGACTGGGGGTTTTTTTTTGTTTTAAATGGCACAGAAATATTTGTACTTTACTAAGGTAGCTGGGGGTGACAGCATTTGTCACCAGAGAACTCATTAATTCAACAGTCTAGATTTTGACTAAACAAATTGGAATGCCAGGTGTCAGCAGTACAGGGTGTTAAAGGCAAACAGAAACAAAAGTCAAAAGAAACTGAAGAAAAACTGATCTTAAATTAGCTTATGTTTGTGCTTTTCTGTAAGGATTAGATTCTACTTTCTGTTTTCACTTACTCCCATACGCAATTCTGTGAAAGCATGCATATGGTTGTAATGTAAAACTTTGTATAAGAATATTAACTATTTCTTCTTGCATTACCTGTAATCCCAGAAAAAGGAACACCATGAGTTTTGTGGTTTAAGTGGCATCCCATCCCTCAACCACCAAAGCAGGAGAGAAGAAGCCCTCTCAGTATGTAGTTAGGCAAGTAAAAAAAAATCTGAAGTCCTTGGATTTTTGCAGCATTCATATGGTAATAAAAAATGGTAAACTTGGTGTTATTACTTTTTGTTCTGTTCTGCATGGATGAGCTTGTCAGTACAAGTACAAGCATGTTTACAATGATGTATTGTAAAGCAGATTAACTCGCACAGTTAAATGCTACTGCAGGCAGACTTCTGCCTCAGTGTACCAAGAGCTAATCTTTCAGAGTCTTTCCAAAGACTTTCAAAAGATGGATGATTTTCAAAATATCTGTCATCTGCAGTTCTGATGCTAGGCTTTAAAAACAGTTTGGCATCTAGCCTGCTGAAGCCTTAAGAAAATCCAATCACTTAGATGTCTAAGGGAAAATATGTTAGAATGTTTTCTAAAGTGGCCTAGAAGGCAAAAAACAAAAACAAAGGAGAAGAGCTTAGTCTGAAGTTCAGATTCATGTATTAACTATAGTTTTGTGCTGTCATTATTCCTTCAGGTTATGAAGGCAGAACAGGAATGGCAGGTATTTGACTAAAGGAAAACTCTGAATTTAATGCAGAAAGTACTTGCAGACATGTTAAAACTCACCTTCCAAACTATGCAAGAACTCGTTTTAATAAGGATTAAGGTAAACCAATGTTCCTAAGTAGCTTTTGTGTATCCATCCACATTGTGTTTCCTCTATTTTCTATGAGGACTATGGACTTCCTACTTACACTAGCAATTCTCAAAAAGGCTTCTTTTATCTCTCACTTGCTCTTGCCATTTACCAACATGAAAGTAGAACTGCACCCAGATGTTTCAGTTCAGCCTGAAAAAAACAAGTTGCATGAGCAGTTACAGGATACCTGTCACATTTTAACATTTGAAATCAGGAAATTCTCTTGGAAAATAGATTTCCTATTGTATTCCTTCAGCACAGTGATATGGGTGTGTGCTCCCTTTAGTGTAGCTCCCTCTACAGATTGTTCTGTGCAAAATAAAGATCCACACAAGCAAAAGCTTGCAAGAAAGTTGTTTTTTCTGAGAGAAGCCTTAGATTTTTATTCTACCAGTGAGTAAGTAGGCAAATTCTAAACTGAAGTTTAATTTACATTAGGGAAATGTTGCAACAATGTCACTCCCACCGTACTTCTCAAGTTATTTGAAATAAACATTGTTCCTTTGAAAAATGTTGCACATTCACTGGGGTGATTCAGGAGGACTAACACAGAGATACTGGCATGCCTACCTGTTTAATCAGCCTTTAAACTTTTGAGCTCTACAAACAAAACAGTAGACCAGTCAAGGCAGTGGTTTGTCTTGCCATTCCACATAAAGTACAGTCTTTGTCAGTCTCCAACTACCATTTTCTTCACTTTGCTGAGAAACAAAAAAAAAAATAAATCTGTTTTTTGATCCAAGAACATAATTAAATATTTCTGGATTAACTGCGTAATTCTGTCTGACTAAAAGTTTAAAACTAGTTGTTTTCCTGCCTCTTTCAAATCAAATAGTAAGGTAAGCCTTTCATTAATGTTTCTGTGGCCCAGCACTTCTTACATTTAGAGTAATTACCAGCCCACATATTCCAAAGTCCAGTTATTTGATGAATGCAGATAGTTTAGACCTCTGTTAGTGAGGCTTTAACTTCTGTGCTGTATGGATTTTCTTTAAATATGATTCCCTTTAAATTTAGGAAATCTAACCTAATTCCCACAATTATATGCTGACATTGATAAGTAGGGATGTAATTTTGTGTTTTAGAGTGCCATTGAACTTACAGCAACTTTTAAGTACCGTGAAGTACAACTAATGGAGGAGAGTTTCAATCCATCAGTCATCAAAGATCACCCATATTTCCTAGATGACAGAGAAAACCTGTATGTACAAATGACCCAGGACATTTGTAACTCAGTAAAAAACCATGACCTCAGATTGTGAGCAAGTCAAAAAAAAAAACAAAAAAACAACCTGTGTTTTATAATACTCAGTTTTTAAAGTATCTGTTACTGTAACCTTGCCAGGAAATCCTGTTTATTAATATTAGCAACTATCAGTATCTGGAATAAAGTGTGAATGTGAGATTGTTGTAATAAAGCAGAACTTCACCAACTCGATTTGTATCTTAGCCTGGCTTCTCCTCTCCTTCATGCTTTGAATCTTGCCTACCTTCCTACTGTATGCAGAAGTATTGTTAATGCTGTGAATGTTAATACTGTGCACCTAAGTGTATGAAAGTGGGTACAATGTCACGCATCTTCATACAAATAATTTATATTAAAGGGTGATCCACTGCATTAGTAAGAATTACATCCCTGTTGTGGTTTAAGCTTAGTCATAAATTAGACAAAGCATGTAGCCTGCTTGTTTTCCCCCCACAACCTGTCCTTCC
>WYDI02015660.1:0-11909 GCA_009867235.2 Psittacus erithacus | reverse complement strand
AGCCCAGCTCTCTCAGCCTGGCTCCAGAGCAGAGCTGCTCCAGCCCTCGCAGCATCTTCGTGGCCTCCTCTGGCCTCGCTCCAACAGCTCCACATCCCTCTTGTGCTGCTGGGGGATATCATACACAATCTCCATACACACTTGGCCCAACATCAGGCTGTGAGTTTATTCAACCCCTTCTCTGGCTGGAAACTCAACTGAGGGCAGCAGCCAGCAGTGCTTGTGCATGTTTATATGATTGTCCTGCTATGAATCCAAGGAACAATCAGCTTGTCCAGGATAAAAGCTTTGCCAGGCCCAGGCAGACTGATTGGTAAATATTAATCTGTAAGCTTCAATCCAATGCCCAGAAGAGCATTGACAGCAACAGTTAAATGAAGACAGCCATCCACAATACTTGCAGGTGACAATGGGAACCCTTCCCCCACCATACACACATTTTGCACATTGGGAAAGCCAATTTATCTGCAATCCCGAAGCCTGCACCAAAGGATTAACCCCTTCACTCTTGAGCATATTCGTACTGATCCTGGTTAATGTGGTTCTATTGAATTTCAGCCAGATATCACTTGTGGAATGACACAATCTGTTCCTTTTTGACTCATAGTGGCTCAGCTGTCTCTCAATGACACAGTGCTGACTGAAGGCTCGTCTCTTCCATGCTGCTTATAGAAGGAATTTCCCTTAGATCCCCCAGTTAGTCATGATGCAAAATAAATCATCCATTTCTAAACCTTTAGGAGGATCAAAGCATAAAAGCAGATTTTGCTTGTGAAACCCACAGCAAGTGCATTAAAATGGGGGTCTATGAGCCTTTCTTTAGCATTTCTTAATTATAGCTTCCGAGTAATTTTGCGCAGATAAATATGAAGCACCTACAAGCACAGATTACACGGTAATCATCATTCACCACCCAGTATGACACCAACTGCGCGGCATTTTATCACTACAGCGGGGCTTTGGACATTGCAATTGGCTTGATTTATGTTTCTGCACTCCCCTTTCATAGAGACAAGAGCATCACTGTCTCTGTGAATGTTTCTGAACCCATTTTAGGGTGACTCCTCTTTGTCCTGCCGTGGGAGATTCCCCACTAACGGGTTCCTGCAGCGATCGACAGGCACCACTCGCCAGGAGCTTTCAGCCCAGAGGTGACGCTCTAATGGCGATGCCTTTTTAACCTGAGCAGCAACCGATGACCAGCGTTGCTATAGATACAACAGTAAACCCGACGGGCGCGCCCAGGTGACAATAGCCTCATTACTGCGCCGCCGGCGGGCGAGCCTGCCCCGCGGCCGGGCAGCTGTGCCGTTCCACCGGCCCTGCGGCGCCCGAGCAGCCCTTTTCCGTGCCGCCTGCCCCGGGCCCGCTGCCCGGCTCCCCGCAGGCCCTGCCCGACACGGCGTGGGGACTGCCCGGGCCGCTCCCGCAGCGCCGCTCCCAGCGAGAACCCGCTCCCCTCGGCTCGGCTCGGCCCCCCTCAGCCCCCCTCAGCGCCCCCGCCCGCCACAAGCCGCCCCCCGCCGGCGCTCGCGGGGTCCCTCATTGGCCAGCAGCGCTGCGGGGAACCACGCCCCATAGCCCCCCCCCGCCGTGGATTGGCGAGTGAGGCCGAGGGGAGCGGCGAAGCCACGCCCCCCTCGCTGCTTGCCGCCGTGGATTGGTGAGCGCAGCCGAGGGGCGCGCAGAAGCCACGCCCCCTCCGGCTGCCGCCCGTCCATCTCACTCCCGCGCCCTCCCGCTCCTACCCCCTGCGGGCTCGGCAGCGCATGCGCAGTGTCGGCGCGGCGGCGGGGCGGCCCTGGGTGTTGTTATTGTGGGGTTGGTTTGCTCCGCGCCAAGATGGCGGCCGGGCAGGGGGGCGGTGGCGGCGGCAACGGCGGCGGTAACAACAACAACGGCAATGGAGCGGGGGGGCTGGCGATCCCGGGGCACCTCACTCTGTCCTTCTCGGCGGGGCCGCACTGGGGAGCGGCCACTCTGCCGCAGCCGCACACGGTGCGCAGCCTGGACCGGGCCCTGGAGGAAGCGGGCAGCTCGGGCATCCTCTGCCTCAGCGGGAGGAAGCTGCGCGACTTCCCCGGTAGCGGCTACGACCTCAGCGACACCACTCAAGCAGGTGCGGGGCTCCGGCGGTGAGGAGCGGCCCGGCTGCGAGGGTGATGCGAGGAGGTTGGGGGGGGGGTGACGCCTGCGAGGTTGATGCGGGGTGAATGGGGGGGGCGTCCCTACTGTGGTGGCAGTTGGGGGCGAGCAGTGGGAAGGAGGTGTCCCGTGTGGGTGTGCGGGGCTCTGGCAATGGGGGCGTGCTGCGGGGGCTGTCCTGTGATGGCACTTTGGGGGGGCGCAGGAGCGGTCTGCTGTGGTGGCACTGGGGGGGCATGGGGAGGATGTAGGGGGAGGGTCCGCTCTGATGGCATTTGGGGGGAGCAAGGGGGTGGCACATGGTGGCAGTAGGGAAGGTGTATTGCGAGCGCTGATGTGGTGGCAGTGAGAAGAAGCGCTAAGGAGCCCCCGATGTGGTGGCAGTGTGGGTCTGGGGGGAGGCGGGGGGCTGCTGTGGTGGCAATGGGAGGAAGTGGGGGCCCTCGCGGTGTGAGGGCAACGGGGGTAGTGGAGAGGTTCCGCGTTTTGGGGGGGGAATGGGACAGGACAATGAAGGGGCTCCCCTGCATGCAGGGATCTGTGAGGTGCAGTGGTGGGTCGCTGGAGGGCCTGGGTGCGCTGTGGGGGGTCGCTCCCTGTCTCTGTGCACTGGGAAGGGTTGCTTTTGCTGCGTGTGCTTACGGGAAATGGGGGGAGATGTGCACCGAGGGGACCTTGAGTGTGTGCAGAGGCAGGGCTGCTCCTGCGGTGATGGGGTGCAAGGGGTAGGGCACCCCAGCAGCGTGTGTGTGCAAAGGCAGGGCTCTGCGGGAAGAGGGGCTCCCGCTGGACCCCGGCTGTGTGTGCACACAGAGGAGTGTTGTGCTGAGTGTGTGTATGTGTGCCCTGAGAGCCTTACTGTGCCCCGTGTGGGAGCAGCGAGGAGAGGGGCTCCCGTGCTTGTGCATGGCGGGGAGAGAGATGCTTTGTGTGCGTGCAAGAGGTTGGGGGGATAGGCACAGGGAATTGGGCATTGCGTTCGCAGTGTCTGCCTGTATGTGTCATGAGGATGAGGACGATTCACACCGTGCCTGGAAGAGGGTGTGCAAGATGATGGGAGCTGCTCAGTTCTCACTCTGAGAATAAGGGCGCCGTGCTGGGATTGATTTGGACCTTCAAGGGTATCAGATCTCTTGCAGTGAAGCTTTATTACCTGGGGTGTTCCAGTCGGTCCTTCTTCCTGGCTTAGCAGGGAGATGGTCACAAGTGCGGGTGTGAGGGATGTGTGTGCATCCAGCAGTGTGCGACCAGAGCTTAATGTATGCACCGTGTTGGTAAATGCTTAGACACCTTGAATGTGAGCTCGGGTTTACCCAAGCTTGCAGGTGAAGTGAGGTTGGAGACATTTTTCTGTGCAGTTCCTAGAAAACAAAACTACATTTTCCATGGGAGTTCTATTATATTATCTCTGTTGTACCCCTGGATTTATTTGCTGCTGGAGTAGCTGATGAGAATGGATCATTTTGAGTAATGTGCTAGAACAAAATACTGATGAAGGGTCTGGCATCTTTTGTTCACAAGTACCAGTGGCTTTCTGAAATACTGTTTGGGAGAATTAATTCTTCAGTGGTTTTCTGTTTTATTTCTGGGCTTTTCTTTCCCCATGGATTATGAATAGCTGGCTTATTGTTTTGAATATGAGACTGCCCATTGTGGTACCTTATCCATCTCTGACAATCCTGTGCTCGTGGTCTATCAAACACTCATTCTCTTGCTCTTTGTTGCGGGCTGCATTTGTGCACTGGGTTAAATAATGATGTACCCATTCTCTTGTAATGCATTAGGTTGTGTAGGGGGTGGAATTGGTGAAGGGCTGATCTTAAAATCCAATTTCTGTATCCAGTACTGAGCCTGCTAATGATTTGTGGGTTATTAGCTTTTTTTCCTGACACATGTGATGCATCCCTGTGTGCAATGCAGAACCGCGGAGAGGGAAAAGTGTGTTAGGTAATATTGTGCTTCCAATAGCAAATAAAATAAAACAAGATTCCATTTTCTTGTAGTAGTGTAAAAAAGTATCCAGCAACATAGTAGGTCACTTCTGTGTATAAATATTCCATAACTAAAGCACTGTATATAGGCAATTTATTACTAAAAAGACTTTCTGTATCCTGAAGCAGGTGCATTGAGGATCCTTATTTTGTGTTTGCTTCTAATTATCCGTAATTGCATTTTGGGTTCTATTTTTGTTGTTTTATTTTGAACCTCATAATATTTGCGTAAAAGCTGTCTGCAATGACCTTGTCTATCTTTTACCATCTAGTAGAGCCCAATCATTGCCCTCAGGATTGAATTTTTCATGGTAAAATATGGTGTGAAGGTGTTTCAGGGCAGTCTCTGACAGAAATAGCCATATTGCAGGCTGCTCTAAAAACATCTACTTGAAATAGGTGATGTGCAAGTACAATCGTGTACTAATCCTGCTTTAATGTAGCACTGATTTATGAATTAATCCTGTGAAATACAAATTTTAGATGTATTTCAAAATATGCTTGTAAACAAGAGATTTGTAGTCTCTGTTTTGACTTGTACTGTAGAATTCTGTTGATGAGCGGGTAAATGGCTTTCTGCTGGTGAGTCACAGACATCTTTACAGAGTAGCAGTGTGGTACAGGGCTCGATGGGGATTAGCAGCTGCCTCAGAGGCAAGGCTCACTCACTTACCGGCATTTTTGTAGCAGTTATCACGGTTTCCCATTAAAATATACCCATGAATAAGGTTCTGGATTTAGGCTGAGGCATGGGAGAAAGGGGCTGGGTCAAGAACCTTTGCTGTGTTTTGCTTTCTGTTCTAACTCTCTGAAATTCAGTTTCATGGGACTTGAAACAAACATTTAAACCAACCTCTCTAACAAATCTGGATGTAAATGATTTCTATATCCCAAACCCTTATGCAGTAGGATCTACAGTGTCACTGTCAATCCAGAATATTCTGCCTGAATGTCACTAAAACCAGCATCAGAAAGAAAACCACTTCAGCTCCCAGTCAGGTTCAGGTCTGCATAGGCGAAAGCACAACTGCTGCCCATGTATGAAAAATGCTGTGGGATTTTGTCTGTCTGTGTTTCGTGTCTGACTAATTTAAGAGCTTCCCAGTACATCATCTCCGAATACTGGGGCACGTTTTTGGCACCTTAAATTATGTGACAAAAATTATTGTGCAGCTGAAAGCATCATGGTGGCATCTGGGCTTTTAGCTCTGACCTTCTTTGCCATATCTGTCTTTTTTTAACAGTGAATTGTTACTGCAGCTCTTTGGTCAGAAGACAACCCCTTACTTTATTCTTTGCCTGATTTTGCCTTCTGGTTGCTCAAACAGCTGCTGCGAAACGAACTTCTGGGGGGAAAGAATGTGGAAAGAAATGCAGGTCATGAGATATGTAGAGGTGTATCAAGAGGTACATTGACTATTCCAATCATTTTATTAACATGTGTAATGTTGCTCATGCGGCGCGAAGCAATATTGTCCCCCCTCGGCAGTAAGTAATTGCATATCTCACATCGGTGTGATTACTGTCTGCTTAGCTGGAGAGTTGTGTGTTTTGTTCTTCTCTTAGCAGAGAGAGGTTGCTATGCTGAACTTAGTCAACCTGTGCCTTTATCGATCTCTCCTCTGGTTTTGTGAGTGCTCTTCAAAGCGTGAACTCAGTAAATACGAAAGGTGTGGGACTAACAGCTCAAGCATCAATTTCTTTGCTCTGGTTACATCTAGTTGTGCCATCAGGCTTGTTTGTGAATTTGGCACCACAAACTGGAGTGCCAGTTTCTAATTCAGAGGAAACCTCTAAGCAATTACAAGTAGTTGAATGATTGCCTGTAGATACATTACCTTTGAAATGGATTCTCTCTGCCACTTGCTACTTTCTTATATAGCTGAGGAGGAGCACCAGTGTATTCTCAGTCTGACTTGAGGATGAGCCCCCTGTCATGGCCAGTAACAATCTCAGCACCACAGGCAGAGTTCCCACATGGTGATCCCTGCCTGTGTCTGCTGAGGGGATGGGATGAAGGAGACATGCTCAAAATATGTACAAGAGACAATTGCCTAGAAATACTTTCTGGCTCTTGTAAAGCATAGAGTAATTCCTGTGATTGTGGATTAAACCCAACAAAACCTATAGCTTAAAACAGAGTGTGAATTACATAAAAATGTGACTTTGTAATACTTCTGCCTTTAGAATATATACTTCTAAAGCAATTAACTTTATTCAGACAGGGTAATGTATTTTTGTTAGTGGTACCAGTGTTGATTGAAATGCTGGCAGGTTACTGAATAGCAATACCAAATCCAATTTTCAGCTTAAGAAATAACATTCATATAGGATGTATGTCCTAAATCTAGATTACGTTCTAGGAATCAAACATGTTGAAAACCATGTGGTTCTTATAATGACTGCTTCAGATTTGAAAAAAGAGAAACTGAGTTTCTGTGTTTTTTTCTGGGGGGAGAGGGCAGTGTTTATGCTCAGAAATGAATCTGATGCAAAATCTAAGGGAAAATGAGTTGTATCTGTTGCTTTCTCACCAGAGACCAGTAGTAAGAATACTTGGTGTTACACGCAACTTGGGAAAAGTCTCAGTTCAGAGAGCCAAAGTTAAACCACCTGATGATTAGTTTGCCTGCATAAAAGGACTGCGTTATAAAGAATACCACTAATATCTAGTAATCCTTAAAAACATTTAGAATTCAATCCTGTAATGTTCTCCTACAAGAAATGTGCCATGTGTAATTGTTTGACTTCTTGTATTCTCCACCCATCAAAACTAAATTTGCCATCACAGTGACTATTTCTGTGCTGTGGAATATAAAAAACAACCTCTGCAATAGTTCTGCTTTTGATGGATCTAAAGAGCTTTTTGTGATACATCTTTACTTGTATTTAAGGTAGGGACAAATGCATTCAGATCATGAATGGCATTGCGAAGCTTTATGTGAGGAAGGAAGTAGACTAGCCTTTGCTTTTTCAGACTTTTTTGTGGGGGTCATCTTCTCATTTGACTTGTGGAGCTGCTTTGGAGCTGGTTCAAAAATTAGAGATTAATTTTACTGCCGAGGCTGCTAAAGCCATGTTTCAGCATTAAATACCGAAGAGGTAACTGCATCAGGACAGAAGGCTGGAACTCCACTGCAGACGCAGAGGTACTTGCTGAATCTTTTCTGTGGTAGAAGTTCTACATATCCGTGTGGAGAGGTTTCTGATCCTCTGCTTTGCTGTGGCTATCCCAACAGCCCGTTTCTCGTCATTCATGCAGCTGACTTGGGTTGTTTGCTGCTTGCTGGGAGAATCTGCTGCCCGGTCTGACAGATCCAGTGGAGGCAGAGAGCGCGCTTTAGGTGGGGAGGGTGGGTAGAAATGAAATAGAAGTCTTGTCTTTTTGCTTGAAAGACATGATTGATTGTCACTAATGTGTTCCCAAGGCTTGAAGGCACCTTGCATCTGAGGCCTGTTCATAGGCTACTGCCCAGCAAATCTAACTGCACAGTGAGCAAATCCCTGACCATCTGTGTACTGAAACAAGCATCTACTTCAATTTGTCACTTCCCCACTGGTTCAGTAGGTGGAATCAATATGTAGTGGACAAGAACTTGATGTATTAAAGACTGATCTACAACTAAAAGGTTTATGAAAGTATCTGCAGTAATGACTGCTATTACATACTGATTTCTAAGCTAATAGAAGTGGCTGCAGCCATTCTAAATGCTGCCAGGAGGCTTGGCATGAACGGGACAGTCAGCGGGAGGCACCAGCAAATAAGAACAGATGCTGAAGTTGAGCAGAGGCCTTTGTGTCTCAGAAGAACATGTTGTAGCTGTTGCTGGACCCTTTTCATGCTGTGGGCATGGACTATTCATGTACCCATTTTCTCTAAGGGTTTTTTTCTGCCTCACTCTTCCTTCCCTTGCCTTGTTTTTCAGTGTTCTTTGTCTACCAGCAATATAGCTTACTTTCAGAATGTTCCTGCTTAGTTTATCCAGTGTCAAGCAATTTTATCCACAGAAAAAATAAGTCGTAGAGTAACACTGTTTCAGATAATTTGATTTAGCCTTTTGTCTCTCCCTTGTGTCTATTTAGATTGTAAGCTCTTCAGGACAAGGGCCTTGGGTGTGTATAACTGAGCATACAGAGGCTAACAGAAGAAGCTTTACTTGGGCTTTTGTGCATAATTTCAGTAATTCTTATCAAACACAGCCTTTGCTTCATTTATGAGTGATGATTCCTTTCCGTTCCATTACTTTTCTATGAAAGAGGAAAAAAGATATGTTTTTTTGTAGCATTGCAAACATACCTGAATGGGAGATGTACAGGCTGGGACAACATAATTTCATAGATCTTGTATTCTGTCTCTTATTCTTTGAATGCTGCGGTACAAATAATGCCCATAATCTAGTCCGGAAGATTGTGAGGTTAAATGTTTGAAGTTTAATGTCTGTCCTTACTTGTGGGTGAAGGTGATAGCGAGTGAAGTCTTAGGCTTGTCTCCAGTGGCTGATACCTCTCTTGGAACTCCATCAGGCATAAGGCATCTCTTTATAGGACCCTGCTCAAGGAGGGAGACTTGGCTTTCTGTTTGAGGTGGGAGAAAAAACAGGGAATTTGTTTAACAGAAGAATAGTTGATAGGATGTGGTCATAAGGTGGCTTTGGAGCATTACACTAACTTAAAACATTTCCTGCCTGTATTTCTGTACCATTGGCAGTATACAGTTAAATGAGAGAGGTTTTTTAATACTGTTATCAATAGAAATTTTAACCATCACAGGACTTGAATTGTAAGGTTACTGAGTGTTTTTTGACCATACAAAACTTCTGTCTCCTGGAATTATCATATGCAGGTGCTTCTGCAGTGTTTGAGGCAAGGTTTCTTTTCCATCTGACTAATGAAAGAGTAGTAAGATCTTACCCATGTTCTGTGTGTTGATCTTAGATTTGTGTTTAGATTGGCAAAAAATGAATCTTTAAGGTCACGTCTGAACACTCAAGGGTTATACATTCATTGACTTCTGTAGGACTGATTAGATAGTTCCTGTTGTGCTTAGATGGTTTTTGGCTTGGACTCAGCTAAAGCATTACTGGCTAGGAAAATCTATGTATTGCATGGTAGGAGGGCAGCTCTGAGGGTAGGAAGGTAGCTCTGGGGTTTGAGGGCGATGTTGGAAACACGTTGAGCAAGCAAAACCCCAACACCAATACAGTGGATCAGCATATTTTAATGAAAGCCAGTATGACATCAAGATGAAGTTCAAGTGTAAACTTCCTGACTGAGCCTTGCGTTTGAAATTCAACCTGGAGTGCATGCAACACGTGACTATAAGACTGATCGTCGTACTGGATTGAACAAAAGGCCAGTCTGTTCTAGCAGCATGGCTGACAGTAAGCAGCGAGGAATGCTCAGGGAGAAGTGCAAAACCAAGGCAAACATGATGTTAATGCTATTTGAGTACCTTAACTGCACGCTGCTGTAACCTGACAGCTTGAGCTGTTTCGTTTTCCTTTTGATCATGCCTTAAATTTGTACAAGATACCTTTTCCCTTCTTGTGCTTCCCCTCCAATCTGATTGACTTGCTAATTTTTTTCCTTTTGAACTTTTAGTATGGTGTCTTTTAATCATTGTCTCACAGTCAGTAAAGACTTTATCCTTTCTGTTAAAAAGAAACTAAGCTGCAACCAACTTCTTCATAGTTTTGTAGTTCCCCTCTTAAATTTAACCTCAGTAATGGCGTACTTCTCCCTTTTACTGTTTTTGCAGAGATAGTGAGTTGGAATACCCTGTGATTCATGAGCAGGCATGGGTAGTGTCTTCTATTTAGTCTTCACAGAACACCCCCAGTTTAGAGTTTTCCAGTCTAAGCTGGTTAAGCAGAGAATTCCTATAATCTCACTTCTAGGGGAGTTGTCATCTTACATCATCTGCAGTTCTGAATTTAGCAGCTTCCCTTTGCTGCTTCAGTCTTTTAACCCTTGCTGGGCCATTCTCATTTAAAGTGCCAGCAACACACTTCAGTCTTGGCTGAGGTGAAGTCTCTCTTGTTTATAGAGGGGTACTGCATTCCAGAAGCTTCCTCCTTTCTTACAGTATTTGCTCAGTCATACATGGAATTCTTAGTCTTCAAAAGGTGCCTCACTTGCATAAGCTTTACATCTACATTTTATTTAGCATAAGAGATGACCTCACTTTTTTTTGCTTGTTGTGAGAAGATTTCTGGAGTAGGAATAATTTTCCAGTTTGGATAAAGAATAGAGTTACTTGTTTTCAAAAAGCTGTAAGTACATCTGATACATAAATGTTATGGAAAACTATATACACTTGAATCTTAATCCTCAGAAAGAACTGAGCCCCTGGGGCCATCCTGATACGTATTGCAATAAGTGAATGAAAAACTGGTTGGAAGAGAAGTCATACTCTCTCCCAACTCTTTATTTACCTTTTTCGTTTTATTATTGACAGAGAATGGGTAGAATTTCCTGGTTTAGTAGGACTGTTGGATTTCATAATGGAAAAGTGGAATCCTTGCCCAGAGTGTCTGAAGACATTACTTTCAAGGAAGCAACGCAGACCAATTCTACCATATTTGTATATTCTAATGGGAAATTGTCTGGGGTTTGTGTGAGGGGACACGAAGGGACCAGAGCCAGAGTGTTCTAATGTGATTTGTGTCCAGCCAGGCTGGAAACCAGAGCTGGTTTTACATTGCCTGTGGACCACTGGAGTCCTGGACCACTCCTTGTCCAGAGCAGTGAGCTGCTGCACCCTGCAGTTGTCTGGCCACCTCTCAGGTTTATTTCTGCAGAGGCAGTGGCAAAGCTGTTTTTGAATCTGTGTTTTTCCAAGAGGCGTGGTTGGGGTATGGCTGGATACACATGCAGCAGGATTTTCATGGTGCTCTTGAGTCTTACAGTTCAGATGCAACCTACAGCACTGCTCTTTGGATCAGTGGCAGCAGGGTGGGATCCTGTCACTTACGTTTTGAGGACTAGATCTCTGTAATAGCCTGCGATTACCTTTCCAGCTGCTGGTAAAATCAGGAAGAGCCTTAGAGCTGATTGCTTCAGAACAGGGTTGTATCAAAGGCTGTGTGTTCATTATGTGGTGGAGAACTGTGCCAGCGGTAGAACCACGTGCATCCTCCCTGCATGCAGTTATCCCACTCTGCCCAATGTTAGACTAAGAGAGCCTTTGTGTAACCTAAAAAGGGGATTGCAGGAAATTGTTCCATGTGAAAGCTGCCATTTTTCTGTAATGTTTTCAAACTTACTGTGGTGGAAAAGGGAAAACAAACCTCACCCATCGTGAGAACTTTCTCGGTGTCTGCTAAGCTCTTTAATAAGCTTTTTGATTTTCGTTGGGATGTTCAGTGTCAGGGAGCTTTAGTCCATTTTTCATTCAGGTCACTAAGAATGCCAGTCCTGCAGCCTAGGTCTTTCCCTTTGTGCCGCTTGTAGCTAGAGTTTGCAAAATTCAGCATCAGCAGTGGATGCTCTTCTGATCTAAAGGAAAGCTTTGGGATAATTTAGCTTAAGAAGTGCCACTTGTAGATGGTTGCCAGTTCTACTTCTGGCTGCTGAGATCTCTTTGAGCATGGTGGTGACTTTGAGCCACTTTTTCAGCCACTTTCTAGACTGTTGTTTCAGTCTGGTGTACCACAGAATCCCAAACTGGTTTGTGTTGGAGGGGACCTTAAAGCTGCTCCAGCTCCAACCCCTGCCACGGGAAGGGACACCTTCCACTAGAGCAGCTTGCTCCAAGCCCCTGTGTCCAACCTG